>JACYXH010000449.1:50000-57500 GCA_026745465.1 Lota lota
CAAACGATTTGTGTGCACCTGCTTCCACACGATTGAACCCCCATCAACATCTACCGTAACACCGGTGTCCCAGTGGGCTGAACGCGAGTGCGTCCCACCAGGTGATCAGAGGTTCTTCGGTCAGCCCATGGCCACGGAGCATTAGGCTAACCTGAGGCCCCTGGAGCACCTTAGGCTAACCTGAGGCCCCTGGAGCACCTTAGGCTAACCCGAGGCCCCTGGAGCACCTTAGGCTAACCTGAGGCCCCTGGAGCACCTTAGGTTAACCTGAGTCCCCTGGAGCACCTTAGGCTAACCTGAGGCCCCTGGAGCACCTTAGGCTAACCTGAGGCCCCTGGAGCACCTTAGGCTAACCCTGAGGCCCCTGGAGCACCTTAGGCTAACCCGAGGCCCCTGGAGCACCTTAGGCTAACCCGAGGCCCCTGGAGCACCTTAGGTTAACCTGAGGCCCCTGGAGCACCTTAGGTTAACCTGAAGCCACTGGAGCACCTTAGGCTAACCTGAAGCCACTGGAGCACCTTAGGCTAACCTGAGGCCCCTGGAGCACCTTAGGTTAACCTGAGGCCCCTGGAGCACCTTAGGCTAACCCGAGGCCCCTGGAGCACCTTAGGCTAACCCGAGGCCCCTGGAGCACCTTAGGCTAACCTGAAGCCACTGGAGCACCTTAGGCTAACCTGAAGCCACTGGAGCACCTTAGGCTAACCTGAAGCCACTGGAGCACCTTAGGCTAACCTGAGGCCCCTGGAGCACCTTAGGCTAACCTGAGGCCCCTGGAGCACCTTAGGCTAACCTGAAGCCACTGGAGCACCTTAGGCTAACCTGAGGCCCCTGGAGCACCTTAGGTGAATCAAGGCGTTTGTGTCTGGAGCCAACGATAACGATTAAACAAGGTTACATTATAAACCATTAGTTAACGTTAGTTAATGCAGTAATAGGCATTAACTAACAGTTCATTAACAGTGAACTACAGGTCTAGTAATCATTTGCTGGTGGTGTTCATGTTAACAAAGGTGTTATTGTATACATTGTTTAATAGGGTTAGGGTTAGGTTTTTGTATTCCTGTTAGTTAAAGTTCCTCTGGCTTCCCTGGCCCACCATCTCCAACCTAACCCACGACCCCTAACCCTTGACCCCTAACCCTGACCCCTAAGCTAACGCCACACAATAACACTTATGACTGCATGTTCTAATGTTAAATAATGGTTCATTCATGTACCCTTATTGTAAAGTGTTACCTCATAATTCGTAATGATATGTCTTTTCTTCCATTTGGTTATCACCAGCGTGTCGCCTTCACAGTGGGGGCTCTGAATCCAGACTCACATCTCATCACATCTCACATCTGGTTCCTTGGTGGTGGAACGAGGGATGATCACAACCTCCACCTGAAGTCTCAGTCTCCCCTTCAGGTCTGCTGTGTTACCACAGGGGGGCGATGTTGAGGTGTTGAAGCACTACTATGAGTAGATGTTGATTTGCCCTTATTACATTTCATTGACCTGAGCGGCTTGCAGAAATAGCCAACTCTTACGTTAATTCCTACAGCTATTCCGCACTTCCCCTTCCACTGGTTTGAGACCTCAGACACTGGCTTCTCATGCACGTAAAGATGGGAAGGCAATTTATTATTGTCGGGCATGCCGTTAGGCCCTATAGCGGTGGTATGGTAGCAGGCAGCTTGTATCGGGAGTAGTGTACCGACAACAAGACCCGGGTTCAATGCATAAGCCCACAAAGGGCAGGATTTACTAGAAACTATTCACCAAGCAAGATACACCGGCAGCATTTCCCCTGCCAATCGCCCCCCAACTAAACTAAACTCTCTCTCTAAATACCCCCTTGGCCTGCACCATTCCTCGTAATGAAAGGGGTGCTTTACAGTATTCCAGTTTGTACTCCCTTTGTAACCCACCATATCTGTTGGTCCTACCATTACCACGCTAATGCCTCATGTTTACCTTACACATCTGTCTGATATAATTGACCAATAAACATTCAGGAGTGTCTTCATTTAACAGCATCCCTGGCAGAGCCCCTCTCCCTTCAGCCCCACTTGGTACAGCCCAACGAGGTGGAACCACGCACAGGTGTGCATGGTTAACCAGTGAGGTGGCTCATGTAGCCTCCTCACAATCAGAGAAACATTGTTGACATATTTCTTTTGGTATCCGTGGCCTGTGATAAGTAACCCGTCTGTCTACCCACCCGTCTACCTGCGCGCTCGTGACCCGAGTCTTCCTCAAGGCTAGGCAGACCTGTCGCTGAAGCTAGCGAGCTTGGTCACGTGTTCTGGGGGGGAGGGGCTTTAGACGGAGGCCTGCAGGGGAGGGGTGGGAGGTTTTCGGTTGCTTCGCTGTCTTGTTCAAACAGCCCAGCCTAGCTTTAAATGTCTTGTACCTCCAAAGGATTCCTCCACACAACCAGCGGAACACAACAGGAACCAACACGCGCCTGAGTGGCATCTGTTTGCCTGAGTGGGTTAATACAGGAAAACATGACTCACTCCACACACACACACACACACACACACACACACTAGCACACACACTAGCATATGGACTCACACACACATGCAAAGAAACATTCAAACACTCAAACACATACAAACCTAAACATTTAGACAAACACAAACCCACGCACATACCATTCTGTCTCACACACACGCACACACACACACACACACACACACACACACGGTGTCAACATGCTGTGTCAGGGTGTGACGAGACCAGGCATGTGCGGTTCACCCTGACACACACGTGACAGCACGTCTGTCAGTGTGTCAGGGTGTCAGTGTGTCAGGGTGTCAGGGTGACAGGGTGTCAGGGTGTCATGGTGACAGCGTGACAGGGACCAGACGCTGATCTTATCACTTATTATGAAGCTGAGGCTAACCGCTCACCACGGTCTCTCCCTCTCTCTCCCCCTCTCTCCCTGTCTATCTCTCTCCCCCTCTCTCTCTCCCTCTCTCTCTCTCTCTCTCCTCGTCTCTCTCTCCCCCTCTCTCTTTCTCCCTCTCTCTCTCTGTCTCTCTCTCCCTCTCTCTCCTCGTCTGTCTCTCTCTCTCCCCCTCTCTCTCTCCCTCTCTCTCTTTCTCCCTCTCTCTCTGTCTCTCTCCCTCTCTCTCCTCGTCTGTCTCTCTCTCTCCCTCCCCCTCTCTCCCCCACTCTCTCTCCCTCTCTCTCTTTCTCCCTCTCTCTCTCTCTCTCCCTCTCTCTCTTTCTCCCTCTGTCTCTCTCTCCCCGTCTCTCTCTCTCTCTCATTGTCTCTCTCTCTCCCTCTCTCTCATCGTCTCTCTCTCCTCGTCTCTCTCTCCTCGTCTCTCTCTCTCTCTCCCTCTCTCTCATCGTCTCTCTCACTCTCCCTCTCTCTCTCCTCGTCTCTCTTTCTCTCTCCCTCTCTCCTCGTCTCTCTCTCTCTCCCTCTCTCTCTCCTCGTCTCTCTTTCTCTCTCCCTCTCTCCTCGTCTCTCTCTCCCTCTCTCCCTCTCTCTGTATCTCTCTTGATTCACTTCCATGGTGATGTAATATTTACATCTCAGTTAATTAGCATTTGTAAATGCTCATTATCCCTCTCAATTGCCAGGTGTCTGGAAGATAAAAGTTACCAAGTTGGTCATTTTTAATAAGTAGACGATTCCATGGTTGCCAGGTTGTTCATATGTAATAAGTATATAATACTATGGTTGCCCGGTTGTTCATATGTAATAATTATATAATACCATGGTTGCCAGGTTGGTCGTTTTTACGTAGTATGTAGGGATATTCCTCTTGGATCGTATATTTGACCACAGGCGTCACAAACTCTATTAGCCTACTATTTATTTACTTTTTAGTCATTTAGCACCGGCTGAATAAATAATCAACTTCACTTAATAGGATCTGTAAACTTTAACATGGTCGTGTCTAGCTTCATGTTTAAACGTAACTACGCCCACAGTCATTAGGAGTCACTGGTCTTCGTGGCAAACGCACGCATGCTTTAAAACAAGGAAACAGTGCCACCCAGTGTTCACCGCATGTCATTACTAGCAAATAAAGAACAAGATGAGTGTGTGCGGTCCTTTACCTGAAGGTGACGCCATCACCGTGGCTTTAGTAGAACTAGGATGACATCAACAAGGACAAGTAAAGAATTTCAGATGATGCCACCGTCATTATCTGACAATATTGAGGCCACATTGACAATTACGCACGGTGTGCAATCCAGATGTGCCTTTGACGCATAGTGCGTTTTATTAGGTTTCTGGGTAGACTTCTGCTAGTTAGGCGATGTTCCGGGCAGACCTCAGACTGCGGAACACAAATACCTCGTTAAAAAGAAAGGTGCTTTTCTCTGCAGGTCTGTTGCGGTAAGGCCTACATCTGGCATCATGAAATAAATAAAAGGTGGACAATTTTACTAGGAGGTAGAAAGACGCAGAGTCGACGCTTTTTAAAGCTCTAGTTCAAAGTCTGTAGTTCAAAGCGTATGGTCACTGAGGGGGGCATTTATCACAGAACAGAGATGAAGGAAAACACAAATAGGCCTAACCACTGACGAAACTGGAGTAAAATAGCATCGATTTGTATACCGGAGTTATCGAAATATGGGATATTAACGTGAGACTGCTTTATCAATCGTAGCGCTTTCAATCTGCCACTAGAGATCGCTGTTGGTGTGACGTCGCTGTCTGCTGGTCCGTTTTCGAAGGAGTCGACTTATCTCATAAAAGTTATAAAATATTTAGCCTATCTGCAGGAGTTATGACTTCATGAACAAGGCCAGGGAAGGAGGGAGAGGGGATGTACAGCATGGCCTGATATGAGCCGTATATATCAGCTTTGGCAGACAGCACAGAAGACAAAAATACCTCCCAAAAACAAGTGAACGTCTGTCACAAAGTTACACAAACCCGAATTACACTTTGTTCATGAACACATCCTTACACATGCACAACACACTCCTCCAGACTGACATCATTCAAATAGACACATTTCATCCACCAACACACACACACACACACACACACAGACACACACAGACACACACAGACACACACACACACACACACACACACACACACACACACACACACACACACACTGCATCTCTTGTAGTTATTGGTATTTAATTGTTGTCTGAGTCATGCCATCATAGGTTTTCTTCACTGGGAGTTGTTGTGTCGGTATCTCTGTGATTCACAGCCAGGGTTCATCTCATCAGGGTGGGACATTAGCTCAGGAGTTAAGGCGGGTGGACTGGCAACCGGCTGGCAAAACTCGGAAGGTTAATAGTTCAAGCCCTGACTTCAACACTAACTATGTCGAGGTGTCCTTGAGCAAGACACTTAACCCTGGGCGCTGTGATTGGCTGCCCACTGCTCCCTTGAGGGATGGGTTAAATGCAGAGGAAAAACTTCACTATGTGTATGTGACAATAAAAGTACCTTTACCTATCTCTGCTCGTCATTGGCGGAACGGTGATGTGCATTTGTTTATTTATTTGATCTGACGTGCGGCGAGAGATGGTTTTCCTGACGGAAACAGAGGAGGAAATGTGGCAGAAGATATCAACGTAGAAAGGTGGCTGGAGGAAAGTAATTTGCTAATGGATTGAAGGTATGTGTCTTATTGGTTTAATTTGATAATACCTTTCATACTATACCATATCAGATCATAATATAACAGATCAGATCAAAATACACTTTGTTATTTCTATGCGTTGTCTAAATGTCTGTAAAAAAACCTTTTGGTTCAAATCTATATTTAGTCTCCTGTTGTGTGGCGGGCCCTAAAGCAGACAGTGTAGGGTCAGTTGGTGTTTATACACTACTGTGCTAACGCTGTCATTTACGCTAGCCAGGCTAAATACGTTCATGTGCTAGCCTCTCTCTTTAATCAACTGAAGGGTCTGGGACTGTGGCCAGACTTACTGCTGCCACAGTGTCAGGCTGACGAGTCGAAACCAGAGACCACTCTCCTCCTAGACTCCCAGTGAAATACCACAGATAGACACACACACACACACACACACACACACACACACACACACACACACACACACACACATACAGAAACATATATAAATAGAAAGACACACACACACACACACACAGAAACATATATAAATAGAAAGACACACACACACTCAAACACACAGACACACACATACACACACACACACACACACACACACACACACACACACACACACACACACACACACACAGAAACATACATAAATAGAAAGACACACAGCAGATAAACGACAGCACGGAGGTGTGTTGTGGCTCCTGTCTGCGTTCCAGACTTACCGTAAAGACTCCTTACCCAACGTGTTTTCATGAGTCACACAAGATGGCGGTCAAACCGACGTTGCCGTGGCAGCGAAACAAAAGCAGAACCGGGAAGTGGCCCCGATCGTCTACTTCCTGTCTCACAGCCTCAACGCACCGAACACCTGGACCTCACTTCCTGGACCTCACTTCCTGTCGGCGCCCCCGGAGGGCGAGATAAAAGACTGGAGCGGACGGCTAATTACCTCACTGTACTCAGAGAGGGGGGGTCCAACACCTCACCGTACTCAGAGAGGGGGGGTCCAACACCTCACCGTACTCAGAGAGGGGGGGGTCCAACACCTCACCGTACTCAGAGAGGGGGGGGTCCAACACCTCACCGTACTCAGAGAGGGGGGGGGGTCCAACACCTCACCGTACTCTGAGAGGGGGGGTCCAACACCTCACCGTACTCAGAGAGGGGGGGTCCAACACCTCACCGTACTCAGAGAGGGGGGGTCCAACACCTCACTGTACTCAGAGAGGGGGGGTCCAACACCTCACCGTACTCTGAGAGGGGGGGGTCCAACACCTCACCGTACTCTGAGAGGGGGGGTCCAACACCTCACCGTACTCAGAGAGGGGGGGGTCCAACACCTCACCGTACTCTGAGAGGGGGGGTCCAACACCTCACCGTACTCAGAGAGGGGGGGTCCAACACCTCACCGTACTCAGAGAGGGGGGGTCCAACACCTCACCGTACTCAGAGAGGGGGGGTCCAACACCTCACCGTACTCAGAGAGGGGGGGTCCAACACCTCACCGTACTCAGAGAGGGGGGGTCCAACACCTCACCGTACTCTGAGAGGGGGGGTCCAACACCTCACCGTACTCAGAGAGGGGGGGTCCAACACCTCACCGTACTCAGAGAGGGGGGGGTCCAACACCTCACCGTACTCAGAGAGGGGGGGTCCAACACCTCACCGTACTCTGAGAGAGGGTTAAACACGCACACCAGCTGATGATCCATCACAGGCCGCACGCTGCATGGAGAGACCAGCCGCTCGCTGCAGGGAGAGACCAGCCACACACACTGCAGGGAGAGACCAGCAGCACACTGCATGGAGAGACCAGCCACACACACTGCAGGGAGAGACCAGCCACACATACTGCATGGAGAGACCAGCCACACACTCCATGGAGAGACCAGCCACACACACTGCAGGGAGAGACCAGCAGCACACT
>JACYXH010000449.1:67500-70000 GCA_026745465.1 Lota lota
TCGACCCGATCACATCACATTGAAGCGTTTTTTTAATGGATGCATGGGTGAATGCGAGACAGTAACTGTAAAGCGCTTGGCGTGGCCACAGGTTTGCACAAATACAGTCCATGTACCATCGACCTTCTGTTTGACCGTCATTCAACCAGGCAGGTCTCGTTGAGCTGGTATTTAACAAGAGAGACCTGGCGAGAGAAATGACAGACGTCCTTCAAATCTAACAGAACACCGTGTTGAGTTTACAAATGTGCGCCTGGGGATGGAGGCAGCGCAGTGGGATTAAGACGAAGCGGTCGAATCAGGGGAAACACCACCGGGTGAAGCCACCCCAGACAACCTCCGGGTCCTTGGAAAATGCTGCGATGAAAGAGAGCGAAGGAGAGAGGTCAGAGGTCAGACGTTTTTAGGGCCATAAAGAGCTTGGTTCCTCGGCAAACCGAGGACCTTACCCCTCGGAGCTGTGGACAAGAGACTCAGTGTCCAGGGGGGCCGGACCCTAGACCCTAGACCCTAGACCTCCCTAGACCTCCTCATGTTGCTCTCCTCCTCCCTCCGTGACTGATTTGGGATCAGGAGTCTCGAAGCCCCTTTGTTGAGTTGAATCACCGTTACTATATTTAGAAATCACTTTGAAATGGGATGCATCTATTCTTACGGTTTGCTCTACCACTACTTAATGCAAGCACGTTTTAATTCATTGATATCGTACTAATCACTGATTCCTTTGGCTCATCGGCACCCTGTCCAGTTGTTTTGAAGTAACTACGTTATGATTTGTGACTGGAACCAGACTGTTCCCCGTGGAAACTCCCCTCCGTCGGGCGTGCTTGGTCCGGTCCGGTCCAGTTCCTCCCCTGAGGCAAGGACTGGACCGGTCCAAACATGGCTGCTTAGGGGGTGTTCAAATTTCCAACGGGAACGCCTTTCCGGTCAAAGTATACAGAGCAGGCTGGGGACGTTGGTTCTACATCGTTCTAAGGTAACGGCTAGCAGAGACATAGTTGGCAGAACAGTGCTACCAGCTAACAGAGATAGGGCTGTTAGCAAAGACAGGGGAGAGCTTAAAGAGATAGTGCTAACTGCTATTACAGACGGAGCTAAAAGAGACGGAGCTAACAGTTAGAGACAGAGCTAAAAGCTAAAAGAGACATAGCTAACGGAGACAGGCTAACAGAGACAGTGCTAACTCAGAGACATTAGGCTAACAGAGACAGTGCTAACTCAGAGACAGCAGGCTAACAGAGACAGTGCTAACTCAGAGACAGTGCTAACTCAGAGACAGCAGGCTAACAGAGACAGTGCTAACTCAGAGACAATGCTAACTCAGAGACAGCAGGCTAACAGAGACAGTGCTAACTCAGAGACAATGCTAACTCAGAGACAGCAGGCTAACAGAGACAGTGCTAACTCAGAGACAGCAGGCTAACAGAGACAGTGCTAACTCAGAGACAGTGCTAACTCAGAGACAGCAGGCTAACAGAGACAATGCTAACTCAGAGACAGTGCTAACTCAGAGACAGCAGGCTAACAGAGACAGTGCTAACTCAGAGACAGTGCTAACTCAGAGACAATGCTAACTCAGAGACAGTGCTAACTCAGAGACAGTGCTAACTCAGAGACAGCGCTAACTCAGAGACAATGCTAACTCAGAGACAGTGCTAACTCAGAGACAGTGCTAACTCAGAGACAATGCTAACTCAGAGACAGTGCTAACTCAGAGACAGTGCTAACTCAGAGACAGCAGGCGAACAGAGACAGAGGTAAAAGTTGCAGTCAGTGTTAGCCTGCAGGTTGTTTTGTAGACAACGTGATTGTGATTAAGTCCTGGGGAGTCTGGGAACAGTTAGGCTGGTAGAAACTCCCCAGGACCTGAGATCTAAAGCCTGCTTGGTGACTGACAGCCATGAAACACCATTTGCCACAGAACACGACCGAGAGTTTACAAGCTCACAGAGGTCAGAGGTCACCGGCGGAAACAGCAAATGTTCAACCGGCACACACACACACAGACACACACACACACACACATAGGCATACATAAGCACGCACACACACCAACACATACAAACACACACAAGGGCTCAAAGCACACACACAAACACACATGCATCTGCGCAGGGCAGCAAGGCAGGAACCATTTCCTTCTTATTCAGCAGGAAATGGTTTCCTGTTGGCAAACCTTCATGAATCCATTTCATCCTCTTTTTACTCTGCACCGTGTGGCAGAGTTCTTGTTAAATGATTAAATGATTACGTGATCACTTGATGCCCATGCTCTGGTCGATTGAGAAGGACTCAGCCCTCAACCCTTACGCAGAACCACTGGGTGTTCATCCACCGAATGCTGGAAAGTGTGAAGAGTTAGCGGAAGACGTTTTTAGCGCATCAGCGTACCAGACAGGCAGCGTTTGGAACAGTATTCCAACCGTCCTCCGGGGCGGCGTGGACATGGCCTGCATCCTTACAGACCCCTTGTCCAGCTTCTTTGACCGCTGACTGG
>JACYXH010000449.1:77500-85000 GCA_026745465.1 Lota lota
ACAGCTTGCTCACACTCACAGACAACCCCCCCCCCACACACACACACACACACACACACACACTAACCCTTTGGAGTTACCACCTTTTGGTAAACTGGTGTGGGGTAAGGGGGGGGGGGGGGGGGGGGGGGGGGACGTAGGAACCTCACCAGGAGAAAATAAAAACACGTATGCCGGCTGTTTTTATTGTTTCTGTCCTTTAGACACGATTCATTCTCCACCAACGGATCCTTCTGGATTACGATAAGATTACCTACTTATCGATTAATCTCCCAAATATCATGCCTATTCGCGCTGATTAGTGAAAACTAATCAACGGATTGTTATCCTGAAATCCGAAACTACTTCTGTAAGTGAATCAATCAAGGTGGCTCTCTGAGGAACCGCTTCGAGCCTTACCTGTCTTCATTTGAATTAAAAAGAGTTCCACTAACCCGCCGCCCCCCACCCATTGGCTACTCAGGAGTCAGTTTACACAGCGCGCCCTACCTGCCCGCCCCTCGCGGTGCGACGAGAGGTTCTGCCCCTGCGCAGCCGGGGACGCGCAGCAGCTCGAGACGGTGGCACGGGGAGCAGCAGTCTGTCACAGCAACTAACGCACACAGTCCTCACACACTCTCCGGACGACAGGACTTTAAATCCCGAGACAAGACGGTGGTTTCCAACTACTTCTCCTGCTCCGGGACCACCAGGGTCATTAACGGTAAGCGCTTTTCTTATTTTAACGAAGTGTGCGTATGCAGTTGATGAAATGTCCAACTCGATCAAGTGTGTAGTGTGTGTGTCACACCTACAGAACCGACAGAACTCACTCATGAACCTCACTCATGACCACGCGATCTCCATTCACGGAATGACCATGAAGAACTTGGTGCGTGTGTGTATTTGTGTGTGTGTTTGTGTGTGTCTGTCTGTCTGTGTGTCAGTCTGTGTGTGTGTGTGTGTGTGTGTGTGTGTGTGTGTGTGTGTGAGAGTGTGTATGTGTGTGATAGTTTGTATGTGTGTGAGAGTGTGAGTGTGAATATGTGTGTGAGTGTGTGTGTGTGTGTGTGTGTGTGTGTGTGTGTGTGTGTGTGTGTGTGTGTGTGTGTGTGTGTGTGTGTGTGAATGTGTATGTGTATGTGCTAGTGTGTATGTGTGTGTGGGTGAGTATATGTGTGTGTATGTGTGTGTGTTTTGCTGTATCCGTGTCTATATACTCTAACGGTACACACTGACTTAAGCCGGTCGCACTCACTCACGCGCAGGTCTGTATTGAACGCGGGGATCCGATCATCGACGCGTTCTTGTTCGGTTGATCGTTTGCTTGTTCGCTCGCTGCGCGAGCTCACTTGACACGGGGTTGAGAACACTCAACCCCGCCTGAGGCGAAGAGCTTCCACTCTTTAACATCTGCGTGATCACATCTGGGTGAGACCGTGGGCTGAATGCCAGGCTGGCGCCCATCGCGACGGCACCCATCGTGACGGCACCAGAACACAACAACAGCCAGAGATGGGAGCTCGCGTCGTTCTGTTGATTCCGTTTAGGAGCCGCCTCGGCGGAGAGCCGCTCGCTTTACAGCTCGCGTTTTGAAAGTGAACCAACAACAGTTGTTAGTGGGGAAACAAAGGGCGCGGACCGGGGGGGATCTGGGTGCTCATCTTTCTGAAAGGGGGACACGGAACAGCTAATACGACTTGGACCCCCGCCCTCGCTGTGTTGGGTGCTGGTCTGGGTGAATCATAGGGCCCGTGGGTGCCATGGCGTGCGGTTTGACGGTCATGTTAACCATCGCGACTGCAGACTAAACAGCGCAGATAACAGTCCAAACATGTCTGCTGAATACCAACACATCTGGCCATCATCCTGGCTATGTCTGGTTCAGAGTGTATGCACATATTATATTTTGATTATTGGATTGTTTATTGCCATATTGTTGTCTGATGGACGCGCCGCACCAGTAACTCAATGATGATTGAGGTCAATTGCATCTTACGATCGATTCGACCGAGCAGTCCAAAATGTTCAGCAGGTGTGTTTTGCATTTTTTTATGATAACATTTTCACAACCGTTCATCCGTTTTTATTTTCAGATGTCGGATTGAAATATTCTGTGGTTTACTTCTTCAGATAAAGTTTTTTCTAGAACTACGGGTTCTAGACGAAAGGCTTACGCATGTATTGATTCATTAGTTAGGAAAAGTTTCCAGAACGATTTCACACACTGAGCGACGGAGTGCGTCGCGCGAGGAGGCGTCGCTCCTCGCGCCCAGAGGTGCTTGGGGGTGCGTCTGGGATGTGACGTCATCAAAGCGTCACTAAATTACAGGAGAAAGGAGCCGTGTTTGAGCATGATATCACACGCTGTAGAGGAGGGAGCTATCGTCATGGCAACCACACACCTGAATGCAACCTACACACACACACACCTGAACACACACATACAGTACTTAAGCACACACCTGGACACACACATACTTGAAGACACACACACACACACACACACACACACATACACACACACACACACTTGAACACACACACACTTGAACAAACATACAAACACACACTTGAACAAAGGCACACACACACACACACACATACACACACACATACACACACACACACACACACACACACACACACACACACACACACACACACACACACACACACACACACACACACACACAGTCCCCACTGTGAGGAGGGAGAGAGGAAACTGCAGGGTGGTTGAACAGGAAGACATGAAGCGGCGAACTGGATCAGGAGTTATTTCCAGGCTCACGCAGCGAGGGAGAGAGGGCTAACCTCAGCACGTCAGCCTGGTGTCAGGGTGCTGCTGCCTGGGCAGCACTACAACCTACACACAACCTACACAACCTACACACAACCTACACACAACCTACACAACCTACACACAACCTACACACAACCTACACACAACCTACACAACCTACACACAACCTACACACTACACACTACAACCTACACACAACCTACACAACCTACACACTACAACCTACACACAACCTACACACTACACACTACAACCTACACACTACAACCTACACACAACCTACACACTACACACTACAACCTACACACTACAACCTACACACAACCTACACAACCTACACAACCTACACACTACACACTACAACCTACACACAACCTACACAACCTACACACTACAACCTACACACAAACTACACAACCTACACAACCTACACAACCTACACACTACACACTACAACCTACACACAACCTACACACTACACACTACAACCTACACACAACCTACACACTACCTACACACAACCTACACACTACACACAGCCTACACAACCTACACAACCTACACACTACAACCTACACACTACACACTACAACCTACACACTACCCACACAACCCACACACTACCTACACACAACTTACACACTACAACCTACACACAACCTACACACTACACACTACAACCTGCAGGCTAACACTGACTTCAACTTTTACCTCTGTCTCTGTTCGCCTGCTGTCTCTGAGTTAGCATTGTCTCTGAGTTAGCATTGTCTCTGAGTTAGCACTGTCTCTGGGTTAGCATTGTCTCTGAGTTAGCACTGTCTCTGAGTTAGCACTGTCTCTGAGTTAGCACTGTCTCTGAGTTAGCACTGTCTCTGAGTTAGCACTGTCTCTGAGTTAGCATTGTCTCTGAATTAACACTGTCTCTTTTCGCCTGCTGTCTCTGAGTTAGCATTGTGTATTCACATACACACACAGACTGACACACACACACACAGACAGACGCACCCACGCACAGACACACACACACACACACACACACACAGCGGCTTGTTTCAGCATAGCACAGCCAGCTAGCTGGTTCGCTAGAGGTCGCAAGCTAAGTGTGGGTGAGGGGGTTAAATACACACACACACACACACACACACACACACACACACACACACACACACACACACACACACACACACACACACACACAACACCCCCAGATTCCACATCGAGGGGTGACATCTCGGATGAAACACTGTCTCTTGGAAGCCTCGTTGAAACCAGGATACGAAACGCCAGACAGAGTCTGCTCCGTCTCCATGACGACCTGATGTGGGCTCCTAACGCTGGGTCAGGAAACTCCAGAATACTTCTGGAAAGTCGGTCAACCCCGTGTCTCTCGACAGGCTGACTGGACGGAACCAAGGGGTCTCTTGCAGAAGAACATCACGGTCTGCTTATCTGAAGCTCAGAGGTCCATGACAACACAGGAGGGAGGGAGGGAGGGGGTGAGGGAGGGAGTGAGGGAGGGAGGGGGAGAGGGGTGATGGAGAGAGGGGGTGAGGGAGGGAGGGGGTGATGCAGGGAGGGGGTGATGGAGGGAGGGGGTGATGCAGGGAGGGGGTGAGGGAGGGAGGGGGTGAGGGAGGGAGGGGGTGAGGCAGGGAGGGGGTGAGGGAGGGAGGGGGTGATAGGAGGGTGAGTATAGGAGATAAGAGGATAACTAAAGTCCATCTAATAAGAGATCTACATTTAGTGAGACGCCTTTATGTTGCTGCGATGTTCTGGCGTTCCAGGCGTTCCTGCCGTTCCTGGCATTCCCGCGATCTCAAGCCCTGTGCTCAGTGTCCGACAGACTTCTGTCATGCAGACGCCACATCTGCCGGTGTGCTCGCTGTAAACATCTGTCTGGAGGGAGGCGAGGTCGTTAGGATCTGGACGCCAGCCGGGTGCTTGGGTCACATACCCAGGACAGAGACTAATGAGGGGGCCTTATCGTTTAACCCTGGTGGCTGCTGGTGGTACTGCAGAGAGATCGGGTCAGCTCACCTGCACCCCTCTCTCTGTATATCTCTGTCTCTGTAGCTCTCTCTCCCTCCATCTCTCCCTCTCTGTCTGTCTGTCTGTCTGTCTGTCTGTCTGTCTGTCTGTCTGTCTGTCTGTCTCTCTGTCTCTCTGTCTGTCTGTCTGTCTGTCTGTCTGTCTGTCTGTCTGTCTGTCTGTCTGTCTGTCTGTCTGTCTGTCTCTCTCTGTCTGTCTGTCTGTCTGTCTGTCTGTCTGTCTCTCTGTCTGTCTGTCTGTCTGTCTGTCTGTCTGTCTGTCTGTCTCTCTCTCTCTCTGTCTGTCTGTCTGTCTGTCTCTCTCTCTCTCTCTCTGTCTGTCTGTCTGTCTGTCTGTCTGTCTCTCTCTCTGTCTGTCTGTCTGTCTGTCTCTCTCTCTGTCTGTCTCTCTCTCTGTCTCATAGCTTGTGCTGGCCTGGTCTTTTTGGTCCATAAACCCCATCAAACCCGGTAGTGGTGTTTTACAAGGTATTGACATCAAGCGTGGAGACTTAAAAACACATGCTAAGTTATTTTATAATGCGCTAAAACCAACAGACTCATAAAGTTATATAGGTGAGCCATGCTGCTAGCTGTCTCCTGGGCTCTAAGCTTGAGGAGAAGACATGGAGCTTGAGAGTGCTTGGAGAAAAGTAAGAGTTACGGCTAGCGTCTTATCTGACCTTGCGGTTTATCTGTTGGCTTTGGGTGGCACGGCTTAAACAAAGAGCAGAATCCCAATGGCGATTAGGGGTTAGCTAGCCCACTGCTAACCCCTAGAGCTTCACACAGTTTATGATTTTCCTTCTAATCACACGCTTCAGTTCTTGCAGACGCATAATTATGGACGTTCACGCTCTGGCTCTCAGTCTTACATTTTGAGAATCAAAGGTAAGGTAAAGGTACTTTTATTGTCACATACACATAGTGAAAACTTTCCTCTGCATTTAACCCATCCCTCAAGGGAGCAGTGGGCAGCCAATCACAGTGCCCGGGGAGCGGTTGGGGTTAAGTGTCTTGCTCAAGGACACCTCGCCATAGTTAGGGTTGAAGTCGGGGCTCGAACTAGCAACCTTCCGATTTTTGCCAGCCGGTTGCCAGTCCACCCGCCTTAACTCCTGAGCTAATGTCCCACCCAAAGTAGGCCTACCGTGAACTTTAACCCTGAGCCGTTCATCACTACGAATCCTCAGACCTCATTACAGAACTAGATGAACTAGTTCATCTATCATCTAATCATCATAAAGGTTAACAACACAGCTAGTCAAGTCGAGTCCATGCTACGGGTCACAGAGAGGGTCAAAGTGGAGACGCGCGGCAGACTACCAGAGAGCTGAGACGAGGCACACTCTCCATCCAGAGAGCCTGCAGCTCAATCAAACGTCTCCCAGACCTGACACCTCATTAGCAACATGTCTCTGTCAAACACCGGGAATACCTTCACAGATGTGGAACTTAGTTTACGTAACTCAACATATAGTCAGACAAGCTTTACAGATGTTTGGCAAACAGCGTGTTAGGTAAACTTTACAGATTGTCTGGTGGGCAGTTAGCTCACGCTAGCTAAAGTTAGCCTGCTAGCTGGAAGTGTAGTGAAGAAGCTAGTGAAGACGCTAGTGAAGACGCGCGACAGACTCCCAGAGAGCTGAGATGAGGCAGACTCTAAACGCTGACCCAAACTCGGCTCGTTTTCCAAGGTGCCGTGAGCAGCTTTGCAGCACAGCCCTGCTACCTTGACCGTGGCTAATATTAGCTCAAGGTAAACACTGACGTTTGCATGAATACGTGGCAGGCGTGTTAGCGGCGCTACGTATCTTATCACTTGGGGGGGGGGGGGGGGGGGGGGGGTCGGTTGGCTAGCCCTCCTTCCCCGATACTTGGTGAAGGGGGGGCTGCAGTGATTAGCTTCGAATGACAAAGGAGCCACAGCAGTGAGTTAAAAGGCAATCCTTTGGGTTTTACGACACGGGAGTCCATTCAGAGCCCGGTGCCCTTTAGTTGTCCCCTGTGCCCGGGGTGAATACCGGCCCCCCCGGGCCCCTGGCCGTACATCAGGCGGGTAATCACGCCGAGGCTGCCTCTACGGATTTACGATTGGCCAGCCGGCGGTGGGCAGGAAGGGGCTAGTGTCGGAACGCGACGGTTTGTCATCCATGTTGTCCTCTCGGGGGTTAATGAGGAGACGTGGCGTCTCCCTCGGAGGACGCCCATCATGGCCGCCGTCTCTCTCCCGCCGCCCCCAGAGCGGGGGGGTTGTTGGGGCTGATTAATTATGCAAATCAGGCCCTGACCGAGAAAGAGGCCTTCCGTTCTCAGGGGTAGAAAGGGTTACTGGAGAGCTTTCACTTTTGATCCTTGAGTACGTTATAGTATTATATGTCAGTATTAAATACCGCTTACCTTTTTCATTCAATTTCAATTCTACTACCACTATCACGTTTTAGCTGACATTCTCATCCAAAGTGACTTACAGTGAATTCAGAGACAGGTCATTAAGGAGCAGGTAGGGGTGAGACAGTACAGAGACAGGTCATTAAGGAGCAGGTAGGGGTTAGACAGAACAGAGACAGGTCATTAAGGAGCAGGTAGGGGTTAGACAGTACAGAGACAGGTCATTAAGGAGCAGGTAGGGGTTAGACAGTACAGAGACAGGTCATTAAGGAGCAGGTAGGGGTTAGACAGTACAGAGAC
>JACYXH010000449.1:90000-95000 GCA_026745465.1 Lota lota
GTGTGTGTGGATGGGAGTTGTGTGTGTGTGGATGGGAGGGAGGTGTGTGTGTGTGTGGATGGGAGTTGTGTGTGTGTGTGTGTGTGTGGATGGGAGGGAGGTGTGTGTGTGTGTGTGTGGATGGGAGTTGTGTGTGTGTGTGTGTTTGTGTGGATGGGAGGGAGGTGTGTGTGTGTGGATGGGAGTTGTGTGTGTGTGTGTGTGGATGGGAGGGAGGTGTGTGTGTGTGTGCGTGGATGGGAGGTGTGTGTGTGTGTGTGTGTGTGGATGGGAGGGAGGTGTGTGTGTGTGTGCGTGGATGGGAGGTGTGTGTGTGTGTGTGTGTGTGTGTGGATGGGAGGGAGGTGTGTGTGTGTGTGTGTGTGCGTGGATGGGAGTTGTGTGTGTGTGTGTGTGTGTGTGTGGATGGGAGGTGTGTGTATATAATCCACAAAGTGAAAGAGTTTTGGCAGGATACCGAGCGCTGACTCAGAGGACACACACCTACGTTGTAAAACAGGGCAGGTCGTGTTCCAGATGTTCACACCTCCAGCCGTGTCCACGCTGCACACGCACACGCATGAGCACACACACGTGCCTCACACACCTCCCTCCCTCCCTCCCTAACCTCTCTCCCTCCCTCCCTAACCTCCCTCCCTAACCTCTCTCCCTCCCTCCCTAACCTCCCTCCCTAACCTCTCTCCCTCCCTCCCTAACCTCCCTCCCTCCCTAACCTCCCTCCCTCCCTAACCTCCCTCCCTCCCTAATCTCCCTCCCTCCCTAACCTCTCTCCCTCCCTCTCTATCCTCTCTATCCTCCCTCCCTAACCTCCCTCCCTCCCTAACCTCCCTCCCTCCCTCCCTAACCTCCCTCCCTCCCTCCCTCCCTCCCTCCCTCCTTCCCTCCAATAGGCAGCTAGCGTTAGGCTTTGCTATAAATATAAAACTTCTCTCACTATAAAACTCTGCAGCACTGCTAAGAAACACATATATATGTTTATGTTTACGTTTATGTATACAGACAGACAGACAGACAGACAGACAGACAGACAGACAGACAGACAGACGGACAGACAGATACTTAATTGATCACAAAGGATATTAAATTGTTCCAGAATGACAGAAGAGAATCGATGTGATGTTTGTGAAGGTCTGCACACCTGGTGTGAAGCGTGTGCTTCCTGCAGTGCGGTGGTTAGTGCAGAGAGGACCTCGTCTGCTCAGGAGTCAGCTTACGGTCGCAGCTTCCAGCCTGTTTCAATAGTCATGGCCTTGATCTCCTGTTCAGCTGTTTGTGTCCCGTCTGTGAACTGTCCCCCACCGTCTCACTGGGCACCCAGTGGGCGTGTCCGGCCCAGGGCCAGGCACCCAGTGGGCGTGTCCGACGCAGGGCCAGGCACCCAGTGGGCGTGTCCGGCCCAGGGCCAGGCACCCAGTGGGCGTGTCCGGCCCAGGGCCAGGCATCCAGTGGGCGTGTCCGACGCAGGGCCAGGCACCCAGTGGGCGTGTCCGGCCCAGGGCCAGGCACCCTGTGGGCGTGTCCGACGCAGGGCCAGGCACCCAGTGGGGGATGCAGGGGATATGGATGTCATGCATGTTGTCATCAACAGCGGGGTGCCTGTGCACGTGCCAGTGGCCACGTGCACAGGCACGTGGTGTTTCATGTAGACGTTCTGATGTGTGTAATATATCATATATAGCGTGTTTGTAGCGTGTGCGTAGCGTTGTGTTCTCGTTCCGTTCTCGACGTCATGCCGCTGACGGACTCCCAGTGTTGCGTGTTTGCGTTGAGTAGTGGGCTTGGGGATGCGCTCACCGCAGCTCTAACTAACCCTCGTGTTCCTCGGTTCTCCGCAGGGTTCCAGAGTCAGGTGAGGACCAGGACCCCCCCCCCCCCCCCCCCTCGCAGGACGGAGCCACGCACCCTCGAGGGCTTCCGGACGGGACGGGCGTCCCAGAGGATCGTATCCCTGAGCGGGAGGAAGGAAAGGCTTTCAGGAGGGAGAGGACTTCCCTGGAAACACTGGATCCACACGTCTCCGATCGCCTGGGACACGGCCCAAAGCAAGAGCTGGTGATCTATCTATAGCGCGCCCCACTGCTACCCCCACTGCTACCCCCACTGCTACCCCCACTGCTACCCCCACTGCTACCCCCACTGCTACCCCCACTGCTACCCTCCGCGGGGGCGATCTGGAAGTGGCACCCATCAATTACACCCCCGCATCACACCGCATCGTACTCCGGGGAGCTCCGGCCACGCCCTCATTCGGTGATCAAAGGCTTACTGTACACCCTGAGAATACCGTAAGGACCAACACTTGATCCCCGGGGGGGGGGGACGACACACCCTGTTGCCACGGTAACCGGCAGTCGCCGGGCATTCTGGACGTTTGGTTTTTTTGTTGTTGTTTTGTCGCGGGCGCGGGTGAAACATAAAGAAGCATGAAGCCGCTGACGCCCATCGGCTCCCCGTCCCCCCTGCGGCTCCTCAACAAGGGCCCCGAGTACCTGCGCCGGCATATGGGCAGCGGGGGCCCCGGGCGGGCCCTCAGCGCCGTGGAGCGCCTGGAGGCGGACAAGGCCAAGTACGTCAAGAGCCAGCAGGTGATCAACACCAAGCAGGAGCCCGCGCTGGTGCCGTGCGCCACGCCCCCTCCGCACCCCCGCCGGCCCCTGGCCACGCCCGGGTCGACGACGCCGACGCCCCCCCGCCTGATGCCCAGCCCCCTCTCCTCGCTGTCCAGCTGGCGGGACGAGAACGACAATGAGGACTGCCGCAAGGAGAACCGCCGGGCCTCCGCGGACGTGGTGGGGGCCAACAACCGCTGCAACGCCAGGAACACCTCCTCCAGGCCCCCCGGCCCGCGGACCCCCTGCCTGGCGCCGCGGGTGGCGCCGCACAGCGCCCCCGTCCTCAGGAGGAGCACGGGGAAGCGCATGCTCCGGCCGGACTCCCTGCTCATCTACCGGCAGAAGAAGGAGTGCAGGAGCCCGGGGGCCGCCCAGGTACCGGGCCCCCCCGGCGCCCCGGAGGGGAAGGGGTCCAGCTTCGTCCGGCGGCTCTTCCAGGGCTCCATGAGGGGGGAGCGGAGCGGCGAGAAGACGGCGATCGCCGAGGAGAAGGCTCCGTCGCGGGACGGGGACTCTCACATGTCCTGGAGCAACGGCCGCGACACCCCGGACCCCAGAGGCCCCGGGAGCAGGGGGTCCGGCCGGACCGACCAGACCCAACGACCGCCCGGGTCCCTTCCCAGCCCCGCTTTGAGCTCCTCCCCGGAGCGGTGCGGGAACGGGGCCGACGGGGCCGACCGCGGCGAGCCAGCCGGTTGGCACGACGACAAGAACGACCCGTGGCGACGGGTGTCGCCGCCCCGGAGGCGGGCGGGGCTTCTGCGGCGTTCCCTCCAGCTGCGGCGCTCCGCCGCGCTCTCAGAGCAGGAGCGCTTCTTCGACTACTGCGGCCTGGACGGCGACATGGTGGCGCGCCTGGGCCGCGGCAACTTCCTGTGCGAGGCGAGCTCCATGGGCACGCTCTCCCTGGCGCTGCGCAGCGTGGGCGGCGGCGGCGGCGGCGGCTCCGAGCCCAGCGAGTTCTCCCGTCACTCCGGCGACGGGCTCTTTGAGGAGGAGCTGGCCGACCAGCCGCCGTCCGGCGTGTCCATCATCGAGAGGAACGCCCGCGTCATCAAGTGGCTCTACGGCTGCAAGAACGCCGCCGACGAGGGACCCAAGGAGTCCACCGTTTAGGCCGCCATTTTGGTTCCGCCATTTTGGTTTCGCCACTTCGGTTCCGCCACTTTGGTTCGGCCATTTTGGATCCAGAAGGGACTTTGCGTACTGTAGCGCTGCCCCAGGTCTCCCAGACCGATGTATCGACAGACTGCAGGGGCGCATGGTGAAGGGGTGCAGATGTACACCCTGAGCTAGCATGTTTCCCACTGGGGTTACTGTGTGGACGTGTGAGTGGGTGCCGAATGTGGGTGCTGAATGTGGGTGCTGACCGTTGGACATACTGCCAGTCTGTGTTGACCACACAACTCTCCGGTGTGCCATTGGGCAGAACTGGATTGGCAGAACTGGATTGGGTAGAACTGGATTGGCAGAACTAGATTGGCAGAACTGGATTGAGAACTGGATCCATCCGATCCGTTCACGCGTTCGATCCTAACCGTTTGTCAAACTGCACGCTGATGACACTGTGTTCTTCGGTGCCCATGACAACGAAACACAAACAAAACCACTAAGCTCGTTCTATGTTGTGATGTTTTGAACCGTGAGTACCTCATTCCCCTCGGCCGCCGATCGGCCGCAGTGTGAGTCCTTTTTATTCTCCATGAAACGCCGGCGTTGGGACAAATGCAACAGGCCCCTGTGGGGTTGATAATGCACTGAACTGGACAGAGAGCGAGGGAGGGGGAGGGAGGGAGGGAGGGAGGGAGAGAGAGAGAGAGGGAGGGAGAAGGAGAGAGGGAGAGGGAGAGGGAGAGGGAGAGAGAGGGAGAGGGAGAGGGAGAGGGAGAGAGAGAGAGAGAAAGAGAGAGAGGGAGAGAGAGGGAGGGAGGGAGAGAGAGAGTGAGAGAGAGAGAGTATTATATATATAGAGAGAGAGAGAGAGAGAGAGAGAGAGAGAGAGAGAGAGAGAGAGAGAGAGAGAGAGAGAGAGAGAGAGAGAGAGAGAGAGAGAGAGAGAGATTTATGCTTTGACTCTGGTCACAGTGACTCATCTCATGTCACTTTAAACAAAGTGGACTGAGTATTTGTGGGCCCCTGATGCACATGACTATGACCGCGATCTCGGGGCCCAAAGGGCCCATGTTTGTGTGCGTGCGGAGCACTAATCCACTGTGATGGTTGGGATCTTTTCTACTGTTAATGCTGGTCATCAATGAGATCCGCCTGTTAGCCTGCTAGCCTGTTAGCCTGCTAGCCTGTCTAGCCTGTTAGCCTGCTAGCCTGCTAGTCTGTTAGCCTGTTAGCCTGCTAGCCTGTTAGCCTGCTAGCCTGCTAGCCTGTTAGCCT
>JACYXH010000449.1:100000-187500 GCA_026745465.1 Lota lota
TTCCTAACCTCCCTTCCCACCTCCTCACCCCCCCAACCCACTCCTCACCCCCTCTCTCCTCTCCTTCCTAACCTCACTTCCCACCTCCCCCCCCCCTAACAAAGCCCGTCTCAGAGAACAGGGATCCGGTGGCGGGTGTCAGGTCGTAAATCAGGGTAGGAGCCCTTTGCCCTCCCACCTCCCCTCCCGCTCTCCCCCACCCGATACTCTCCTCTTTCTCCCCCTCCTGGTGGGGGGAGGGAGGAGGGGGTGAAACATGACCATAGGAGGTGATCAGGTGGTCTTCAAATAACCCACTGACCTCATGAAAGACAATATTGGTGTGCTGTGTGTGTGTGTGTGTGCGTGTGTGTGTGCGTGTGTGTGCGTGCGTGTGTGTGTGCGTGTGTGCGTGTGCGTGTGTGCGTGTATGTGTGCGTGTGTGTGTGCGTGCGTGTATGTGTGCGTGTGTGTGTGCGTGTGTGCGTGCGCGTGTGTGTGTGCGTGTGCGTGTGTGTGTAGGTTGAAGTTTAAAGTTAAAATAGCAGAGACCTCATACATGATATACGCTATGAACACATACACCCTACAGGGCGTAGTTCCTATCAGAAGACAGAAGCTATTTTAAATGACTTACTTTATGAAGAGTTATAGAGTGGTTTTCACATGGAGTTGTGTGTCTTCATTAAACAAAAGAGAAATATGTAAGGTAAGATAGGACGATATCAATGTTAACATTAATTCATGTTAATTGAGACTGTTGTTAATCGCAGACGGTAAATACGGTAAATTCTTCCAAACCCTTTGCTCACAGGGCGTCTGTTTCGTCCGAGTTCAACGGACAGGAAGCGGAAGCGTTGCGTGGACTCCCTGTCTAGCGCACCGCGACCCCCTGTTGTCGTGGGCAACACGCGACCCCCTGTTGCGCCACAAAGGTCAACGGAATGGGACAGAAACCCGAGCCCTCCCTCACAGTACGCGCCAGCTAAGCTAAGTTACGTCCTATCGTTGTTCTTTCAAAAAGCCGTTATCTGAGCTTCTCCACCGCGACGTCCGCCTTTGTGCCTTTCTCTCGCAAACCGACTGTGAAAAACCCGCCAACCGCCGTTAGCAACCGCCGCCGCTGGGCCTGGGGAGCCGGTGTCAAGTGGTTGTGCAAACACGTTAGCACGTCCTCCGACACGCCAAACAAACACGAGTAGATGTTGACTCGTTGCCCGTTATCACCGGGCCGTGACCTAGCCGATACGACCGTGGGGAAATGACCGCAGACTTACCAGCAGAGGCCGCGGGGGGCCCATCGCACGAGGTGAGACGGGCCCCCCCCCCGCTGAGAGCTGCCGCGCCACGCTAACGCTATCGCCAGATGCTGTACGCGTCAGCGGGATGTAGAGAGGGAAGGCCACCAGTCGCTTGTTGGCTAACTGTTAGTTTAGGCTACTGTGCCGGCTAGCCTGACCCTAGCCTCTAGCGCAGCGGCTCCTAAACCCGTTGATCTCGTGGACCCAGAAGACAATTTCAGTCTGTCCATGGGAGCCGAGCGCAGACTCTGAAAGCTCTGAGTGCTTCCTTCTGTGCATTGTCGCGACCCACCTCTGATCCCCTGGTTGAGAACCCCCCCCCCCGACGTAGAAACTAGATACGGCTACTTTTTGGGCTAGCCCGACACACTGAACATTTAGCCCCAAAAACGGAATCACTTAGGCTGGGCTGGCTAGCTTCATGCTACGCTACAACAAGCTAGCTGATCCAGAGTCAGGACTCGCCTGTCTTGTCTCGGCGCGCCGTGCCACGGTGGATTAACTCATGTCAGGAAACGTTTACGGCACGGAACTCTTTTCAAACCCGAGCATGGAACAGCCTCCTGTGATTGGCCGTAACCCTTAGCCCCCGCCCCCCCGCCCCTCTAAGCAGCCCCCCCCCCCGCTCTAAAGGGGTCGAAAGAGAAAATGTGAGAAGCGTACATTTTGATCCACCGCCAGCGGCCTGGAGGGCGAAGATGAGTTAGCGCGGGTTAGCGGGTCATTCGAGACGTTTGAACGCCGTAGCCGTGGAAACCTGGAGCCGCTTCAGAACGGGGAGTGATGTCACCAGGTGCCTCAGGTCATGTGGGTCTTGTTTCCATGGAGACACATGAAGGGTTAGGACCGTGACCCGCATAGCTAACTCACAAATGCACTGTTTCCTTGACCTCAATATTGATGTCGTGTGTGTGCATGTGTGTGTGTGTGTGTCTGCGTGCATGTGTGCGTGTGTGTGTTTGTGTGTAGGTTTACGTTCAAAGTTAAAATAGCAGAGACACGCATGATATAGATGGGATACATCCAGATACATTTTGTGTTCAATCTTATATTTGTCTATCAGGGGAAGAATACGCAAATCTTAGAAACCTAATTTCACATTTTACGCATTAAAAGTGTGTATTTTACTTGCACTCTTCATTTTGCTGCTGTAACACCAGAATTTCCCTTCTGCGATAAATTAAATGTCATCTTATCTGATTCCAAGATCTATTTTGTGCAGAAGAAGGCAGCCAGAGGCTGCTCAGCCTCTCTGTGATCCCGGCAGATCCCTGGTTGGGAGTCTGGAGTAAATCATAGCCTCTAAGAGATTCCCACCCATGTGGGGAGAGGCGAACATCAGGACGACAGCTGCTCCTCCCTGCTTCTCCGACGTCTCCGTGAAAACAACATTCCTCCTCTCCCGGTGTTGTCGACCTCGCTCGCCACCGCTCACTCTCACTTTCTCTGCCCTTCCCTCGAAGCCCTTCCTGTTTCCAGCATCTCTCTAATATGCCGGGGTCATTTGTTCACAACATGACAGGTAACAGGGTGCTAACAGCATGCTAACCGTGTATCGATGCTAGTAGAGAAAGACCCCCGGGGCGTTGAGTGGCTAGCAGCCCAGCTGTTGAGGCGCTAGTTTCCTAAAATAACACCAGACCGCTGGGGTGGGGGGGGGGGGGGCGGGGGGGGTCTAACCTGCGGTATGAACCCCACATGTTACCTTGTAGCGGCCTAGCATGATCATGCTAAAAGGAAAATGTTGGGAAGTACACTGTTACAGTTGAGAAACCCACTAATTGAATCTTAGCCACTAAGGGCATGTTATCCTCTGTTTGGTCATTTAGCTTCTTTCCAAAGCTACAAGGGAATTCAGATAGGTGTCTTTGAGCAGAAGGTAGGGTTACGCTTCTTGCTCGGGATTCCTGCAGGTAGTCTTCAGGGATTCGGGTTTGAACTCTGAACCCGGAAAGGAACTTAGTGAGTCAAACACTTAAAGAATGACCTTTGGGAGACAGGGGAGTAGGCCCTTAGGGTGGTTCCACCTGGTTCTGAAGGCCTAGACAGAACCAGGAGAACCAGCGGACTTCACTACCAACAGTTTATATGCAGGGGGACACTGCACTCATTCATCACCTAGTCCCTCCTCCTCCTCCTCCTCCTCCTCCTCCTCCTCCTCCTCACTCAGAACCACAGCGGCCCAGAGAGTGTCTAGGCGGGTGGCCGTGACTAAAGTTCTGGGGGTTGGCGGTGGTTCCTAATTTAGGCTTAGCATGGTTGGCAGAGGTCAGACTTATTGCCATGGCGCCACACAGGGCGGGACCTGCCCAAGGAAAACCAACCAATCACGGCTCCCCTCAGGAACCACAGAAACGCCCTATTGGATACCCAACCCTGGGCCTTGCATCCCAGAATGCCTGTCACTTCTGAGTGATGGTTAGCCTCCTGGGTGAGGGGGATAGTGTGTGCACCTGCCTGGCCAGGGCTACAGCCGTACCTACACAGATGTTCCCACAAAGATGTCCTTACACAGAGGTCCCACAAAGCTGTCCCCACAAAGCAGTCCCCACAAAGCTGTCCCACAAAGCAGTCCCCACAAAGCTGTCCCCACAAAGCTGTCCCACAAAGCTGTCCCCACAAAGCTGTCCCCACAAATCTGTCCTCACAAATCTGTCCTCACACAGCTCTCCTCACACAGCAGTCAGATGAATGCTGTAATTACATTCTTCAGCTTATCAAAGCAACGTTTCTGGACGTACTGCCAATATCCGGACTCTGTGTTCCCAGTGCTCCCAGTGCGGCGAGGAATGTGGCCCATATGCAACGTTCTGCACATAATCCAACTCCATGAAAGGAGTTAGCTGCCATCCTCTCTCTACAACTCAGGGTTTGAATGTAACCCAAAAAAACAGAAGGGTGAAGATGACTCTTCCTCCCGAGGTGTATTGATGGAGGAGTTTATTTCCCACATGCAGGGCCTGGAGCACAGCTGGGTTCCAGGGAGAAAGATAAAAGCGAGGTGTTATAACAGAAACCAAAGAAATGAAGAGTGAGAGAACGGACTCATTAGTGGCAGGGTGTGAAGCAGGCAGACCTCCTCACGAGGATCACAGACCAGTGTCGTGTCTTCTCGGAGCAGACGAACTGTGGTGAACCTCAGAGACCTCCCTGGAGACTGTCCAAGCTGTGCGGTGCACTTTACTTACATAACAACATACTGTATATTCTCCCTGCTCTTAGCGTTCTAACTAGAGGGTCTATCACTGCGATACAAAGGGCTTTACGGCCAAACAAGAATAATAAAGATACATTCCAGATGTAGATTCAAACTAAATCCATCGCACACGACTTGATGAGAACAAAGCTGGACGAAGAGCTTTTACAACAAATATTGACAGATTGTGAGGATAAATTGTCTAATGACCCCTGGTGACCTCTGGTGACCCCTGGTGACCCCAGCACTAGCCCCGAGCAACACACAGTCCACACAGGTGTCACACCTGAGAGAAACCATTAGCTCTTAGAGCTGAGGAGCGGCCTGCGCTGGCGGCCATGTTGGATCAAAGGACCAGACCCCCCCCCCCCCACCCCCTCGCCATGGCAACAGGATTCATCCCAGGAAGCAAATGGACCCCCTACGTCATCTATTTTACCCTATTACAACATGCAACATATTCTGATCACCAATCAGAATGTATGGGGGGAGAAGGGAGGGGAGGTGAGCAGGGGGGAGGGGGGGAGGGGGGAGGGGGAGGGGGGAGGGGGAATGACAGGAGTGGACAGCAAGCAGGGGATACCAGGAATTCCTGTCAAGCTAAAGAGAGAGAGAGAGACAGAGAGAGACAGAGAGAGAGAGAGAGAGAGAGAGAAGGAGGGAGGGAGAGACAGAGAGAGAGAGAGTGGGGGCAGACAGAGTAAAGGAAATGGGAAGAGAGATTTTAATAACGTCTTGCTGAAAGTCTAAAAATGCCTTTTTCAAATGTGCGCATGCGTGTACTTGTGTGTGTCTTGTAACTCGTGTCTCAAGTATAAACATCCTGTTGCTTTTTGTCTTGCATTCATTTCTATTCTGACCTTCCCCATGTAATATGTGTCTCCTACTGTGTGTTGAGTCGCAGGCCCCCCCCCCCCCCCCCCCCCTCCCCCCAGGGCTCTGAGGAGACACCCTGCTGTTCCTCTGTGTGTGTGTGTGTGTGTGTGTGTGTGTGTGTGTGTGTGTGTGTGTGTGTGTGTAACAACAACAGCATTAGCAGCTGCAGCAACAGTAAGCGGATCCTCAGATCCTGACCACAACGTTATGACCTGAAGATTCTAGAATCACTGTCCATCAGCCAGTCAGAGAGCTCGACACACCAGGCACCCAATCAAATGCCTCGACATTACTGAATGGAAGAACTCTGAAATGTAACATATTCCTCATTATTCATCAGGAAGAGAGGAGAGAGAGGAGGGGAGGAGGCTGAGAGAGCAGAGTGTAGGGGAGGAGCCTGAGGAGGAAACAGGAGAGAGTAGGGGAGGAGCCTGAGGAGAGAGGAGAGAGTAGGGGGGAGCCTGAGGAGGAAAGAGGAGGGGAGGAGTCTGAGGAGGAGAGGACGGGAGGAGCCTGAGGAGGAGAGAGGAGGGGAGGAGCCTGAGGAGGAGAGAGAAGGGGAGGAGCCTGAGGATGAGAGAGGAAGGGGGGAGCCTGAGGAGGAGAGGAGGGGAGGAGCCTGAGGAGGAGAAAGGAGGGGAGGAGCCTGAGGAGGAGAGAGACTAGGAGGGAAGGAGAGAAGGAAAGGAGAGGAGGAAGGAGTTGGTGTCAGAGTTGTCTTAGTTTTCCCCACCAGGGAGGTCTTGGATCAATAGATCCAGGGGCCACACTGAGCTCCTGGATCCCAGAGAGGCCCCCATGAGAGAACCTGCAGGTGAACCCAGGGGCCCGGCGGGGGGTAGAGGGCCTGTTCCCATAACCTGCCTTCTCTCTACGTTCCTGAACCGAACACAGAGCAACGTTCTCAGGCTCAGCCAGCACCTCAGGACAGGTCCACCTGGTGGGCGCACCTGGTCACCCCCCAGGTGGACCAGGGGTGTGTGTGTGTGTGTGTGTGTGTGTGTGTGTGTGTGTGTGTGTGTGTGTGTGTGTGTGTGTGTGTGTGTGTGTGTGTGTGTGTGTGTGTGTGTGTGTGTGTGTGTGTGTGTGTGTGTGTGTGTGTCAGGTGGAACACCTGTTCGGTGTGTATGAGTCACTGTTGAAACGCCCACCTCTGCTGTCATGTCTGTCTGTCTGTCTGTCTGTCTGTCTGTCTGTCCCTCTGTCTGCCTGGCTATTTGACTGTCTGTTCCTCTTGCTTGTCTGTCTGTCTGTCTGTCTGTCTGTGCGCTTGTCAAATAGCACCTGAATGTGTTGTTTTGGTTCAGTTATAATTTCACCTTCTGAGAGAGCAGATAACCACAGCTCTCTCTCTCTCCAGACCCCACAAGAGAGAGAGAGAGAGAGAGAATGGATCGAGAGAGAGAGAGAGAGCGAGAGAGAGAGAGAGAGAGAGAATGGATCGAGAGAGAGAGAGAGAGAGAGAGAGAGAGAGAGCGAGAGAGAGAGAGAGAGAGCGAGAGAGAGAGCGAGAGAGAGAGAGAGAGAGCGAGACACAGCCCCTGAGGCTGAGTTCTGTGAGATGTGTTCAGGGGTGACTAACGAGACATCACAAGCTTTTACGAGTGCTCCAGTTTAGAGACGTCAAAACAAAGCATCGTAGTTAGTATCATAGTAGCCGCTGTCTCTTCCACGGCCCGTGACGCCGGGAGGTGACTGGCGGCAGGAAGTGAACGTAATCACTCCAGTTCTTGTGAGGCGAGCCCTCTGCTCCCAGCCGTCGCAGCAAGGCATTGTGGGTAGCCGGCAGGAATAACTCTGCAGAGCTGCGTCTGTAATTAAAGTTCTAATTTTACCATCGTCTTTGTTTCTGTCGTCTGGACGCTGCTCTCGAAGCGAGCAGAGATGTTACGCGGGCGCTGGAATCAAAGACGCCCCAACAAGGCTGGCACTATGATTAGCAGTGTCATTACACAGGTAAATGACCAGGTTAAGAGACTTAGAGTAATCCCTGTGTATGTGGGCTGGTGGAGTGGGCGAGAGAGGCAGAGACACACTGGGAGAGAGAGGCAGAGACACACTGGGAGAGAGAGGCAGAGACACACTGGGAGAGAGAGGTAGAGACACACTGGGAGAGAGAGGTAAAGAGACACAGAGGGAGAGAGAGGCTAAAAACACACTGGGAGAGAGAGGTAAGAGAGAGAGAGAGAGAGAGAGAGAGAGAGAGAGAGAGAGAGAGAGAGAGGAGAGAGAGAGAGAGAGAGAGAGAGAGAGAGAGAGAGAGAGAGAGAGAGAGAGAGAGAGAGAGAGAGAGAGAGAGAGAGAGAGAGAGAGAGAGAGAGAGATACACTGGGAGAGAGGTAGAGACACACTGGGAGAGAGAGGTAGAGACACACTGGGAGAGAAGTAGAGACACAGAGGGGAGGGGAGGGGGGGTGGCTCCTCTGAACCCCAGCTGTCAGGAGGGGCCCCAGCTGGACGGGGGCCCTGATGCAGAAGACTCAGTCACTGTAGGACCCTAGTCCTACAGTCTAATGTTCTGATGGTCCTCAAACTGAGGCCGGAGGAGGAATGAGGAAGAGGAAGATGGAGTGAACAAGATGAGACAGTGAGGCGAATGAGAGGATGTGGAAGAGGGGTGAGGGAGATGAGGGGGTGAGGAAGCTGAGGCGAATGAGAGGATGTGGAAGAGGGGTGAGGGAGATGAGGGGGTGAGGAAGATGATTGGGTGAGGAAGCTGAGGAAGATATTGTCAGGAAGATGATTGGGTGAGGAAGCTGAGGAAGATATTGTCAGGAAGGTGAGAGGGTGAGGAAGAAGAGCGTATGGGGAAGATTAGGAGGGGTGAGGGAGAAAGACCTGGTTGCTTAGCGACGGGCGGGTTGTCTGTTCGATCCCCCGTTCCTCTTGGCTAAAGTGCTGAGGTAGGATCAACCAAACAATGGAGATATTTAAATAGTCAACACTGAAGTGGAAGTGAGAGGAAGTTTGTCTTTAAAAAGCTTGAGGTGAAAATGAAGAGGGAGAAGCAGATGCCACAGCTGGAAGGAAGTGAGGGAGGAAGGGGGTGGTGGATGTTGTGTTTTTAGTTCATGTGAAAACACCTCATTCGCATACTTTCATCGTTCAAGTCAAGTCAGCGAACGAGATGATACACAACGGGTCTTCAACCTCCACCTTTAACCAGCCAATCAGCAGCCAGGGCTCTCTAATAGATAGATCTCCCAACCTGCCTATTTGGAGGTGAAGGAACGGCGAAACGTTTTATTTCTAAATTATTTAATATTTCTCAGAGTTCTGTACTGTACAATGGAAGTTTCTTCAGTCGAGTGTTTTTTTACAGGGGTCACGGAAATGTAGCTCAAGTGTGACCCCTGTGGGCCGTACACAGAAACGCAAACAAAGCATATTTGTTTTTATGGTGAAGGAAACTTTTTGCGATTATAAATATAAAGAATTAAGATTTATCATAAATTTCACCAAATCCCTAAAAATATGTTAGATGTAGATTGTTTTCAGAATAAATCAATAAATATAAATGATTTATAAATAAATCGTTTAAAAAATAGCAACGTGGTGATGACATAATCCAGATCTGGTTATCTGTCCTTAAGTGTCTGTGCGCTTTAACTCAACTATTGTTGGGAAAGCCAGCTTGTTGCCCAACACAGGGTTGTGGGTCTTTGATACAAACGCGGATATACAAGTGTGTTGATCAATTCTAAACAGCATTTTGGGCTACTGTTGCACTGTAGCCCATACAATGAAATGCTCAAAACATGCACGTTTTAAACTCGTGCATGTTTCCGCACGTGAACGACTTCATGCCTGTCTACGCTTTAAACTCGTGCATGTTTCCGCACGTGAACGACTTCATGCCTGTCTACGCTTTAAACTCGTGCATGTTGCAGAAAACGTGCAACAGCGACCTCTGGGGTCACACTTTAGGATGTGTAACAGAGTAACACCGGCAGCTACACAACTCCATAAAACCCTGCTCCGGTCACACTAACGTTACTCAATGTCAACTTCACAGACACAATGACTTCAGTCCAATAACAGCAGCAAGGTTCTCAAATCACAACCTCAGAGAAATCACATCGTGCATCGCACAACACTTTGCAAAGCTCACATTTCAGTAGGCTACTGCCCGGCAAGTAGAACACAAGTGATGATCCGAACGACAGCATCACACTGAAGATCTTTGACAAGGTTTAGAGGGGGCCACAAATGAAGATCAGGCACAGCACAATTAAATACAATAATGAACACCAGCATCGTACAATTAAAAGCTGATTATATACAAAAACACCGTAAGTATGAGAAATTCAGGACAAATGAAACCGGCCTTCCATGGATAAAATCCACCAACATCTCAAGACCATTTCTTAAATTTCCATGAAGGCCAAGATGAACGCAGCTAGAAAAGACTAGAGCTGACCAAATGCAACAGAACTTCAACATTGATTAGGCTATCGTGTCATATTTAGTTAAAACATGTTATTAGCATTATAGAATTTAATTTAAAATATGAATACCCTAGTTAAATCCTTACCATGTACTGTTCAACAGCTCCTAGCCGTCCATGCTGCATGTGCTGTTTGGTATGAGCGTTAGCTGCGATGCTACAGGTGTGTGATCAGCTGGAAGATGCTACAGGTGTGTGATCAGCTGGAAGATGGTACAGGTGTGTGATCAGCTGGAAGATGCTACAGGTGTGTGGTCAGCTGGAAGATGCTACAGGTGTGTGGTCAGCTGGAAGATGCTACAGGTGTGATCAGCTGGAAGATGCTACAGGTGTGTGGTCAGCTGGAAGATGCTACAGGTGTGTGGTCAGCTGGAAGATGCTACAGGTGTGTGGTCAGCTGGAAGATGCTACAGGTGTGATCAGCTGGAAGATGCTACAGGTGTGTGGACAGCTGGAAGATGCTACAGGTGTGAGATCAGCTGGAAGATGCTACAGGTGTGTGATCAGCTGGAACGACATTGGTCTGAGCGTTAGCTGGGATGCTACAGGTGTGTGGTCAGCTGGAAGATGCTACAGGTGTGTGATCAGCTGGAAGATGCTACAGGTGCGTGATCAGCTGGAAGATGCTACAGGTGTGTGATCAGCTGGAAGATGCTACAGGTGTGTGATCAGCTGGAAGATGCTACAGGTGTGTGATCAGCTGGAACGACATTGGTCTGAGCGTTAGCTGGGATGCTACAGGTGTGTGGTTAGCTGGGATGCTACATGTGTGTGGTTAGCTAGGATGCTACAGGTGTGTGATCAGCTGGAAGATGCTACAGGTGTGTCATCAGCTGGAACGACATTGGTCTGAGCGTTAGCTGGGATGCTACAGGTGTGTGGTTAGCTGGGATGCTACAGGTGTGTGGTTAGCCAGGATGCTACAGGTGTGTGGTCAGCTGGAACGGCCGTTAGAGGGCGGGGCTATTACCGGAAAGGTTTGTGAGTGGCTTCTTCAGTCATTTATAAAGGGAGTCACATCCAGCTAAGTGCACACACTGCCACTTGACGTTATGCAGGAAGGTAGATTAAATACATGTTTTGACCAAATAAGGTCATTTAGTTTTATTAAATGGTCATATTTCGGTCGTGGTACCCTTAATAAGCATTACATTTTTGCGTTAAATGATTTAAATAGTTTTGTCGTGTGTTAGGCTATTCGTGAGAATCTAAATAATTAAGGAGATATATCATACATTCACCACAGTCTCAAAAAAAGGTCTTATTTTACCGGTAGTGAGAAAGTAGTGAGTGATGACATAGTTGAAAATATAACTCTTGCTCTTTTGGTTACAGGTCTTTATTAGAAGATCAGAAAGTGACACAACAGCACAACACATCCAATAACCGATGTGACACAACACAGAAAACAGTAAGCGCACATGTCTGGAGGAATCCCCCCCCCCCCCCCCCCCCCCCCCCCACTCTGAATCTATAGTTTGAACATCCGCCACGGGACGTCCTGAAGAGACGCAGCCCGCGGCCGTTCAGCGTCCGGTGGTCCGGAGGTCCGGAGTCGAGTCTCGAGTCTCCTCTCACGTTACGTCCAGAAGTTCATTAAATGAAACATGTCTGAGCGCTGATCTATTCGTCTCTACAACGTGGTGCCATTGTTTCTGCGGCTCCGCCAAATCCCCTCACCTCACCGAATCCCTGCTCTCTCATTCGTCGTTTTCACCGTGGCCACGTTCTCCTCGGCGCGCTGATGAAGTGTCTCGTGGATCCAGGGGGTGGGGGCGGGGGGGTCAAGGGTCAAGGTTTCAGGACCTTGTGCGGTACTTTGGTTAAACAGATCACACGCGAATATCTCTCTTGTCTTTTGTGTCTGCAGTTATATTATATATTCTATTAGTATATATATAAATATATATATATATATATATATATATATATATATATATATATATATATATATATATATATAAATATATATATATATCATACAGAGGGACAAATCTGTATTTCTCATGTTTTCATATTCTATAAGTCAAACCTGACTGGGTCTGACTCTATCTGGTCTAGGTGGTCTAGGATGGTCTAGGTCAAGACGGTGGTCTAGGTGGTCTTGGTTTATGTGGTCTAGGTAGTCTTGGTGCTCGTGGTCTAGGTGGTCTAGGTGGTCTAGGTTGTCTAGGTGGTCTAGGTGGTCTCTAGGGGTCTAGGTGGTCTAGGTGGTCTAGGTGGTCTAGGTCTAGGTGGTTTAGGTCTAGGTGGTCTGGGTCTAGGTGGTCACGGTCTAGGTGGTTTAGGTCTAGGTGGTCTCTAGGGGTCTAGGTGGTCTAGGGGTCTAGGTGGTCTAGGTCTAGGTGGTCTCTAGGGGTCTAGGTGGTCTAGGTGGTCTCTAGGGGTCTAGGTGTCTAAGGGTCTAGGTGGTCTAGGTCTAGGTGGTCTCTAGGGGTCTAGGTGGTCTAGGTGGTCTAGGTCTAGGTGGTCTCTAGGGGTCTAGGTGGTCTAGGTGGTCTCTAGGGGTCTAGGTGGTCTAGGCGGTCTAGGTCTAGGTGGTCTCTAGGGGTCTAGGTGGTCTAGGTGGTCTAGGTGGTCTCTAGGGGTCTAAGCGGTCTAGGTCTAGGTGGTCTCTAGGGGTCTAGGTGGTCTAGGTGGTCTAGGTCTAGGTGGTCTCTAGGGGTCTAGGTGGTCTAGGCGGTCTAGGTCTAGGTGGTCTAGGTCTAGGTGGTCTCTAGGGGTCTAGGTGGTCTAGGTGGTCTAGGTCTAGGTGGTCTCTAGGGGTCTAGGTGGTCTAGGTGGTCTCTAGGGGTCTAGATGGTCTAGGCGGTCTAGGTCTAGGTGGTCTCTAGGGGTCTAGGTGGTCTAGGTGGTCTCTAGGGGTCTAGGTGGTCTAGGCGGTCTAGGTCTAGGTGGTCTCTAGGGGTCTAGGTGGTCTAGGTGGTCTAGGTCTAGGTGGTCTCTAGGGGTCTAGGTGGTCTAGGTGGGCTAGGTCTAGGTGGTCTAGGTCTAGGTGGTCTCTAGGGGTCTAGGTGGTCTAGGCGGTCTAGGTCTAGGTGGTCTAGGTCTAGGTGGTCTCTAGGGGTCTAGGTGGTCTAGGTGGTCTAGGTCTAGGTGGTCTCTAGGGGTCTAGGTGGTCTAGGTGGTCTCTAGGGGTCTAGATGGTCTAGGCGGTCTAGGTCTAGGTGGTCTCTAGGGGTCTAGGTGGTCTAGGTGGTCTCTAGGGGTCTAGGTGGTCTAGGCGGTCTAGGTCTAGGTGGTCTCTAGGGGTCTAGGTGGTCTAGGTGGTCTAGGTCTAGGTGGTCTCTAGGGGTCTAGGTGGTCTAGGTGGGCTAGGTCTAGGTGGTCTAGGTCTAGGTGGTCTAGGTGGTCTAGGTCTAGGTGGTCTCTATGGGTCTAGGTGGTCTCTAGGGGTCTAGGTGGTCTAGGTGGTCCTGCTCTTCAGCTCGGCTATTTTGCTCGTCACAAAGCTCCACTTGAAGGGGGCCTCCTCGCTGCCCCCGCCCAGCGCCGCGTACTTGGAGAAGCCTCCTCCCATTCCTCCTCCTCCTCCTCCTCCTCCTCCTCCTGCCTCCACATCCTGTGGTGCCCCCCCGTCCTGGTCCAGCTCCCCTCCCACCTCCTCACCCCCCTCCCCCGGCCCCGCCCGGTTCACCGTGGCGTCCGCAGCCGCCGCTGCCTCCGCCTGCCTCTTGGCCGCCCAGTTGGCGGCGAAGCCGTCCCAGAATGCCGAGCGGCGATTTGGTCTGGGCGGCTCCTCTGGTCTCACGGCCAGCGGGCTGAGGAGCAGGGGAGAGGAGGAAGGAGAACCCAGAGAACCGGAGAGCCAGAGAGGAGATCCAGAGAGGAGAGCCAGAGAGGAGAACCAGAGAGGAGATCCAGAGAGGAGAACCAGAGAGGAGATCCAGAGAGGAGAACCAGAGAGGAGATCCAGAGAGGAGAACCAGAGAGGAGATCCAGAGAGGAGATCCAGAGAGGAGAACCAGAGAGGAGATCCAGAGAGGAGAACCAGAGAGGAGAGCCAGAGAGGAGAACCAGAGAGGAGAGCCAGAGAGGAGAACCAGAGAGGAGATCCAGAGAGGAGAACCAGAGAGGAGAACCAGAGAGGAGATCCAGAGAGGAGAACCAGAGAGGAGATCCAGAGAGGAGAACCAGAGAGGAGAACCAGAGAGGAGAACCAGAGAGGAGATCCAGAGAGGAGATCCAGAGAGGACAACCAGAGAGGAGAGCCAGAGAGGAGAGCCAGAGAGGAGAACCAGAGAGGAGATCCAGAGAGGAGAACCAGAGAGGAGAACCAGAGAGGAGATCCAGAGAGGAGATCCAGAGAGGAGAACCAGAGAGGAGAACCAGAGAGGAGAACCAGAGAGGAGATCCAGAGAGGAGAACCAGAGAGGAGAACCAGAGAGGAGATCCAGAGAGGAGAACCAGAGAGGAGATCCAGAGAGGAGAACCAGAGAGGAGATCCAGAGAGGAGATCCAGAGAGGAGAACCAGAGAGGAGAACCAGAGAGGAGAACCAGAGAGGAGATCCAGAGAGGAGAACCAGAGAGGAGAACCAGAGAGGAGATCCAGAGAGGAGAACCAGAGAGGATGCCGATGGTTCTCAATAGGTTAGGCACATTAAATCCATGAGAGTTGTAGAAATCCAGAATCAGATAACATAGCTAACCCTCTATCATAAGAACTGTCCTATTAATATCTAACTCATCAGATTATAATCCAGTTTATTATAATCAGATAACATAGCTAACCCTCTATCATAAGAACTGTCCTATTAATATCTAACTCATCAGATTATAATCCAGTTTATTATAATCAGATAACATAGCTAACCCTCTATCATAAGAACTGTCCTATTAATATCTAACTCATCAGATTATAATCCAGTTTATTATAATCAGATAACATAGCTAACCCTCTATCATAAGAACTGTCCTATTAATATCTAACTCATCAGATTATAATCCAGTTTATTATAATCAGATAACATAGCTAACCCTCTATCATAAAAACTGTCCTATTAATATCTAACTCATCAGATTATAATCCAGTTTATTATAATCAGATAACATAGCTAACCCTCTATCATAAGAACTGTCCTATTAATATCTAACTCATCAGATTATAATCCAGTTTATTATAATCAGATAACATAGCTAACCCTCTATCATAAGAACTGTCCTATTAATATCTAACTCGTCAGATTATAATCCAGTTTATTATAATCAGATAACATAGCTAACTCTCTATCATAAGAACTGTCCTATTAATATCTAACTCATCAGATTATAATCCAGTTTATTATAATCAGATAACATAGCTAACCCTCTATCATAAGAACTGTCCTATTAATATCTAACTCATCAGATTATAATCCAGTTTATTATAATCAGATAACATAGCTAACCCTCTATCATAAGAACTGTCCTATTAATATCTAACTCGTCAGATTATAATCCAGTTTATTATAATCAGATAACATAGCTAACCCTCTATCATAAGAACTGTCCTATTAATATCTAACTCATCAGATTATAATCCAGTTTATTATAATCAGATAACATAGCTAACCCTCTATCATAAGAACTGTCCTATTAATATCTAATTTATCAGATTATAATCCAGTTTATTATAATCAGATAACATAGCTAACCCTCTATCTGATACAGGGTTAGCTATGTTATCTGATTATAATAAACTGGATTATAATTATAATCAGTTAACTAGTCATAGCTAACCCTGTATAAGAGCAGTCCTAGTCATATTCAACCCATACGATTATAATCCTTTAAACTCGCTGGTGTGTAACTGGACTCATCTGGCTCTCTAACCTTACCTTAACCACGCTAAAACATTGCCTTAACTTAACCGTCTTAACCTTACTGCGCTAACTAGACCATCTCTAATTTAATACCTTCACTGAACCATCTCTAAGCTAATCACCACCCGCTGTGGTGCATCATGGGAGATGTAGTCAGACTCACTGGTCGGGGACCGGGCTCTCGGTCTCTTCTAGAAGCTGGTGTTCATCGTCTTTGTTGAACAGAGAAGACATCTTGGTCCAGCCCCGCAGACTCACTCCCTGCATCTACACACACACACATGGTGTGTGTTTACGTGTGTGTGTGTGTGTGTGTGTGTGTGTGTGTGTGTGTGTGTGTGTGTGTGTGGGGGTGTATATATATATATGTGTGTGTGTGTGTGTGTGTGTGTGTGTGTGTGTGTATATATATATGTGTGTGTGTGTGTGTGGATGTGTATCGGTATGTGTGTGTGTGGGTGTATGTGTGTGTGTGTGTGAGTGTATATATATGTGTGTGTGTGTGTGTGTGTGTGTGTGTGTGTGTGTGTGTGTGTGTGTGTGTGTGTGTGTGTGTGTGTGTCTTACTCTCTTGGCCAGCTGTGCCACGCTGTTTGGGTTCTCCTCTTCCTGACCGGAGATGACATCATTCGGCACCTCCTGTACCTGCAATACAACATCCTGTTAATCTGTCTGTCTGTCTGTCAGCCTGTCTGTCTGTCTGTCTGTCAGCCTGTCTGCCTCCACTGTCTGTCTCCACTGTCTGTCTGTCTACCTGTCTGTCAGCCTGTCTGTCTCTACTGTCTGTCTGTCTCCACTGTCTGTCTGTCTGTCTGTCTGTCTGTCAGCCTGTCTGTCTCCACTGTCTGTATGTTTGTCTGTCTGTCTGTCTGTCTGTCTATCTGTCTGTCTCCACTGACTGTCTGTCTGTCTGTCTGTCTGTCTGTCTGTCTGTCAGCCTGTCTGTCTCCACTGTCTGTCTGTCTCTCTGTCTACCTCCACTGTCTGTCTGTCTGTCTGTCTCCACTGTCTATCTGTCTGTCTGTCTCCACTGACTGTCTGTCTGTCGTCTGTCAGCCTGTCTGTCTCTACTGTCTGTCAGTCTGTCTGTCTCCACTGTCTGTCTGTCTCCACTGACTGTCTGTCTGTCGTCTGTCAGCCTGTCTGTCTCTACTGTCTGTCAGTCTGTCTGTCTAGCTACAGCTGAACGGTCGAACAGGCATTTCAATCAGAATCTTGTTTTGGACGCGCCGCAGGAAACGAGAACATCCGTTTCAGTTGGTGGTGATCTTTGAAGCGCGGTGTCACGTCTTTCCGTTTCCGGGTCTACTCATTGGTTCAGCTCCGTTTTGGGGGTTCAAAGGTTGTCTGGCTACCGACATTAGCTTGAATGAATGCACATGGCCCCACAGTGATGAGCAGTAGCTCTTGTCTCCAGTGCGTCAGTCTCTCCGTCTGCTCAGGTCCTTACTGAGAGCTGCCTTCACATTACTTATTCATGCATCACGATCCACCTACAGCCATCTATAGCTCATCACTAATGTCCCGCGACCTCATGTGCACGTCAGAAGACTTCAGGGGGCGGGGTCGCGACCCACGGGAGGGGAACCGCTGGCCTGCGCCCTGCCGTAACCATGACAACCAGACCAGTCAGCCGTAGGCTCTGGGAACCATCGCTGGCTGTCAGTCAAACCAAGCGGGGTCAGGTGCTGCGCTTCCTGGTTGGGATCTGGTTTCCTGTCCGCCCCGCGATCTGGGTTATCCAATATGGCGGCTCCGCTAGCATCCACACATTCCACTCACACACACACACACACACACACACACAGACACACACATAGACACACACACACAGACACACATACACATAGACACAGACATACAGACAGACAGACAGACACAAACACACACACACACACACACACAGACAGATAGACAGACAGACAGACACACACAGACACACACACATCCAGGTTTGCGCATACAAACGCCCGCGCACAAGCACACACACACGCACTTACACACACACATACACAGCCAGGTTTGCGCACACTTACACACACACACATAGGCGCACATGCACGCACACCACACATACACACACACACACACACACACACACACACACACACACACACACACTGTAACCACTGTCAGTCATAAAAGAAGCTAAACGAGTGCAGATGAATAGTGAGAGAAGCTTCTTAGCAGCAGAAGAGGTAAGAGGAAGCAGTGGTGTCGTTGGACGACCCGCAGCCCAGAGCCTTTACCCAGAAGAGGTCCAGAGTCCTTAAACCCCAACCACAGACTAACAGAAATGCAGATCAGGTCCCGACCGGACCCGGACCAGGAGACAAGGAGAAAGAGGAGACAAAGAGGAGAGGTTGATACCACAACGTCTCCTCCTTCTCTTCCTTGAAGCGTAAGACTGAAAGCATATCGTGTACCTCCTCGACCACCACCTCCTCCTCCTCCTCCACCACCTCGTCCTGCTCCGGGTTGAGGGTCTTCAGCACCTTGCTCTTGTACACCTTCCATAGAGGATTCATGTTGGATCAATACCTCCCACTCTCCTCCTCTCCCTTCCTGTCTTTTCCCCTCTCTCTCTCTCGCTCTCTCTCTCTCGCTCGCTCCACGTCTCTCTGTCTCTGTCTCTGTTTCTCTCTCTCTCTCTCTCTCTCTCTCTCTCTCTCTCTCTCTCTCTCTCTCTCTCTCTCTCTCTCTCTCTCTCTCTCTCTCTCTCGGTCAGCCCAGCTTGCTGTCTTCCCTTCAGAGCAGCTAGAGCCTGGAGGTTGAACCCAGGAGTTGAACTGTGGCCAGACGCTACGCCCGCACTGCTTCTGTCCCAGGGTGGGGGTGCGTCTGGTCAGCTCTTCCCGGTCTCTCAGCAGGTAGGGTCAGGAAGCAGTTCCACACAGAGCTGCGAGCGTGTGGTTACCTGGAAACAGGTGTGGGTTTCTTCATGTATATTTCAGAGGCTCTGGTTTCCAGAGCCAGGGATCCATTGTAGAGGCATCACGCATGCTGGACCTGGAACCTGAGCCCACTGGGACACACACACGCGCATGCACATACATGCATACACACACACGCATGCACGCACGCACATACATGCATACACACACACACACGCATGTACGCACATACATGCATACACACACACGCATGCACGCACGCACATATATGCATACACACACACGCATGCACGCACGCACATACATGCATATACACACACACACGCATGCACGCACTTACATGCATACACACACACACACACACACGCATGCAGGCACGCACACACACACACACACATACACAGACAGATAATGCTCAACATTTGATTAACTGTGTTACACATAATGACATTATGGCTTCCTTCCACATCTAGATTCCAATTGTTTGCTCAGAACATCAATCATCCTCTACACCAATCAGAGATCAGAGTTGGTGACACAGGAGTCATGTGACGTCACATGACTCCTGTCATGTCTTAGACAAAAAACCTTTGCAACTTTGAATGAAGATTGGGTTTCTCACATCTTGACAAAAATGTTAACCTTCCAAAAATCATTAATAATGAACAACTTAAATATAAAAATCAATTGACACTTACCAAACATATTTGAACACTTCACTATTTGTAAACCTTCGTAGCCACTCAAAGAAATGCACAAGTAATGTCACATATTCACATTCTGTCTCTATCATCCCTCCATCATTCTGTCTCTCCTCTATTATCCCTCCATCATTCTGTCTCTATCATCCCTCCATCATTCTGTCTCTCCTCTATCATCCCTCCATCATTCTGTCTCTCCTCTATCATCCCTCCATCATTCTGTCTCTCCTCTATCATCCCTCCATCATTCTGTCTCTCCTCTATCATCCCTCCATCATTCTGTCTCTCCTCTATCATCCCTCCATCATTCTGTCTCTCCTCTATCATCCCTCCATCATTCTGTCTCTCCTCTATCATCCCTCCATCATTCTGTCTCTCCTCTATCATCCTGTCGCTCCTCTATCATCCCTCCATCATTCTGTCTCTCCTCTATCATCCCTCCATCATTCTGTCTCTCCTCTATCATCCCTACTGATCCCTCTTCTATGTTCCTTCTCAAGGTTTCTGCCTCTGAGTTTGGGGAATTGTCTCTGGAACATTCAGGGCGCAGGGTCAGGGGTCAGGGGTCAGGGCTGTGGATAACGTGGGCCTGTAAGGCCCTTTGAGACTGTAACGGAAGGGCGATACGAATGAAATGGGCCTGACTTGGGCTGTGACAGAGAGCGTTTGGTACGCGTCACAACGCAACGATGTTTCACATTTCAAGGAAATTCCAGAACCTCATTGATTGGCCCAGGACCACGATGTCGCTCGGGGGGGGGGGGGGGGGGGGAGCAACCTCTGACTAATCGTCCAGAACAAGACTTTTCTTCGTAACAGACCGGCGATTTACAAGCGGACGGTCCCTCTCAGTGCTAGCAGGCGTCTCCTCCTCTCAGTGCTAGCAGGCGTCTCCTCCTCTCAGTGCTAGCAGGCTCCTCTTTGCGGCTCCTCCTCTCAGTGCTAGCAGGCTCCTCTACGCGGCTCCTCCTCTCAGTGCTAGCAGGCTCCTCTATGCGGCTCCTCCTCTCAGTGCTAGCAGGCTCCTCTACGCGGCTCCTCCTCTCAGTGCTAGCAGGCTCCTCTACGCGGCTCCTCCTCTCAGTGCTAGCAGGCTCCTCTACGCGGCTCCTCCTCTCAGTGCTGGCAGGCTCCTCTACGCGGCTCCTCCTCTCAGTGCTAGCAGGCTCCTCTATGCGGCTCCTCATCTCAGTGCTAGCAGGCTCCTCTACTCGGCTCCTCCTCTCAGTGCTAGCAGGCTCCTCTACGGCGGCTCCTCCTCTCAGTGCTAGCAGGCTCCTCTACGCGGCTCCTCCTCTCAGTGCTAGCAGGCTCCTCTACGCGGCTCCTCCTCTCAGTGCTAGCAGGCTCCTCTACGGCGGCTCCTCCTCTCAGTGCTGGCAGGCTCCTCTACGCGGCTCCTCCTCTCAGTGCTAGCAGGCTCCTCTACGGCGGCTCCTCCTCTCAGTGCTAGCAGGCTCCTCTACGGCGGCTCCTCCTCTCAGTGCTGGCAGGCTCCTCTACGCGGCTCCTCCTCTCAGTGCTAGCAGGCTCCTCTACGGCGGCTCCTCCTCTCAGTGCTGGCAGGCTCCTCTACGCGTCTCCTCCTCTCAGTGCTAGCAGGCTCCTCTACGGCGGCTCCTCCTCTCAGTGCTAGCAGGCTCCTCTACGGCGGCTCCTCCTCCCAGTGCTGGCAGGCTCCTCTACGCGGCTCCTCCTCTCAGTGCTAGCAGGCTCCTCTACGCGGCTCCTCCTCTCAGTGCTAGCAGGCTCCTCTACGCGGCTCCTCCTCTCAGTGCTAGCAGGCTCCTCTACGGCGGCTCCTCCTCTCAGTGCTGGCAGGCTCCTCTACGCGGCTCCTCCTCTCAGTGCTAGCAGGCTCCTCTACGGCGGCTCCTCCTCTCAGTGCTAGCAGGCTCCTCTACGGCGGCTCCTCCTCTCAGTGCTAGCAGGCTCCTCTACGCGGCTCCTCCTCTCAGTGCTAGCAGGCTCCTCTACGGCGGCTCCTCCTCTCAGTGCTGGCAGGCTCCTCTACGCGGCTCCTCCTCTCAGTGCTAGCAGGCTCCTCTACGCGGCTCCTCCTCTCAGTGCTAGCAGGCTCCTCTACGCGGCTCCTCCTCTCAGTGCTAGCAGGCTCCTCTACGCGGCTCCTCCTCTCAGTGCTAGCAGGCTCCTCTACGGCGGCTCCTCCTCTCAGTGCTAGCAGGCTCCTCTACGCGGCTCCTCCTCTCAGTGCTAGCAGGCTCCTCTACGCGGCTCCTCCTCTCAGTGCTAGCAGGCTCCTCTACGCGGCTCCTCCTCTCAGTGCTAGCAGGCTCCTCTACGCGGCTCCTCCTCTCAGTGCTAGCAGGCTCCTCTACGCGGCTCCTCCTCTCAGTGCTAGCAGGCTCCTCTACGCGGCTCCTCCTCTCAGTGCTAGCAGGCTCCTCTACGGCGGCTCCAGGGCGGAGTGTGGATAATCGCCCCGACCACAACGCTTCTGCTCCCCGCGTGACTCCCGCCTCGACCTTTCGGATGCAGCTTCCAAAATGGCGTTCTAAAAGGGCCCTTTGACGGCGAGCTAATCGATTAGCACGCTAACGAAAGGGGGCGTGGTCAGCTGGGCGTGGTTAGGCCACGCCCCGGCCCGGCACATATTGAGTCCAGCACCCCGCACAGCAGCTCATTCCCACCCCGGCGTCTGGAGGAAGTACAGGCTGCACCGTCGCCGTTACCACAGCAACCCATTCACCCGGATCCCTCGTCCAATCAGAAGGTAAGAAGAAGGATCTCAACTTTCCGTTTGGGGCAGTGGTTCCCAACCTGCGGGTCGGTGGCCGGCTTGGGATCGCTTGGTGTGAATATGGGAGTTGGGAGGTTTTATGTGATGAATTATAAAATGTTATGAATTATAGATGTTTGATAATGCGTGTTTTTTTTAAAGGCTTCTATGGTCGCATAGAGATCCTGTATAAACATTAGTCTGCCTCATGATTGCCCTGGACACACACACACACACACATACACATACACATACACATACACATACACACATATATACACGCACACACACACACACACACACAAGGCCCAAAAAGTGCCTTTACGGACAGGAAAGCGGGTTGGAGAATAGAGGGAATGACATGTAGCACAGGACCAGCGGTGGGAATCGAACCTGGGTTGCTACAAGTCAGCGCAGCGGTGGGTTGAGTCCCCTGTCACAAATCTCTGAGCTAAAATCGAGGTCACGGGCCAAAAGAAGGGGAGAACAGTTTATTTCCTCATCAGCTGGAGTTTGATCAGTACCGTTACATGTTCAATCGTCTGCTGGTTGAGTCCCAGTGCCTTTAGTCCCTGGTTTAACCCCACAATGATGGGGTTTGGTATTGAACATCTGTGTCTCCTGGCTGGGCCGGCGATGGAGCCCACACAACAAACGTCTTTGAGTCAAACGGCAGAACAGTATGTTACAGTGTGTTCGATTATAACCATTCTGCCACTGAACAAAGTGCCTTTTAAGCGAGCCAAAGGATCCATTGACCACAGTCCCTTAAAAGTGTTTATTGCAAAAGGCAGTGCTAATGAGATTTCCACGCTAGCTTGAGTTAATAGATGTAGTCTTTGTGGATCCATGACAGCTGACTGCATCAACTGACATGACAGCTGACTGCATCACATGACATGACAGCTGACTGCATCACATGACATGACAGCTGACTGCATCACATGACATGACAGCTGACTGCATCATGACGCTGAGGGCTGGGCCATCAACACAACACACCCGTAAAGAGAGAAAGGGGGAGAGAGAGAGGGGGGGAGAGAGAGGGAGAGAGAGAGAGGGGGGGGAGAGAGAGAGGGAGAGAGAGGGGGGGAGAGAGAGAGGGAGAGAGAGAGAGAGAGAGGGAGAGAGAGGGGGCAGAGAGAGAGGGAGGGGGGAGAGAGAGAGAGGGGGAGAGAGTAGAGAGAGGGGGGAGGGGGAGAGAGAGAGGGGGGAGGGGGAGAGAGAGGGGAGGAGAGAGAGGGGGAGAGAGAATGAAGGAGAGAGAGGAGAGAGATGGAGGGAGAGAGAGAGGGGGGAAAGAGAAGGAGAGAGGGGAAGAGGGGGAGAGAGAATGAAGGAGAGAGGAGAGAGATGGAGGGAGGGAGAGAGGGGGGGAGAGAGGGGGGGAGAGGGAGAGAGAGAATGAAGGAGAGAGGAGAGGGATGGAGGGAGGGAGAGAGAGAGATAAGGAGAGAGAGGAGAGAGAAGAGAGATTGAGGGAGAGACACTGAGAGAAGGGGGAGAAGAGCGGGAGCGAGAGGTAGGAGAGGGAGGCAGAGACGAGAGGGAGGAGACACTGGGAGCTTTCAGAAGGTCGTTCACCCCACACAGCGTGGTTAAATAAATGATGATGATGATGATGACGATGATGACGATGACAGGATGTTTTCTTTGATCTTCTCAGATCTTCCACAACATGTCACACGGTCACATGTCAAGTTTCAACAGCTCCGACTATGAGGTGAGTCGCAAAAAAACACTAAAACAACCCTGCCTTAATGCCTTGCTCATGGTGTACGTGTTCCCAGGGCAACGCGGTGTTGCGTATGGCTCGCCTGCCACTGGTGAGCTCAACGCTGCAGTCTGTGACTTCGGTGTACTCTGGGGTCAAAGGTCGCTTCCCCCTGCTGGGGATGGTGGGGGACGTGGCCGAGGTGGGCTTACGGGCTGCCTCATTGGCTGCTCTGAGTCAGGCCACACCCCTCCTGCAGAGTCTGGACACGCAGAGTACGTTCAACACACACACACACACACACACACTCACTTACACACACACACAGACTCACACACACACACTCACACACACTCACTTACTTACTTACACACACACACACACAGACTCACACACAGACTCACACACAGACTCACACACTCACAGACTCACTCACACTCACAGACTCACACAGACTCACACACAGACTCACAAACACTCACACACACCTACATACACACACACACACACACCTACATACACACACTCACACACACACACACTCACACACACACACACACACATACTCTCACACACACAGACTCACACACACACAGACTCACACACACACACAGACTCACTCACTTGTTAAAATGTTTCCATGTCTTCAGTCGAGGCTGCCAACGATTACGCTTGTTTCGGTCTGGACCAGTTGGAGAAAAACTTCCCAGTACTGCACCAGTCCTCCTCCGAGGTGAGCACAAACCTAGCTAGCGAGTTAGCACACACCTAGCTAGTGAGTTAGCACACACCTAGCTAGTGAGTTAGCACAAACCTAGCTAGTGAGTTAGCACACACCTAGCTAGTGAGTTAGCACACACCTAGCTGGTGAGTTAGCACACACCTAGGTAGTGAGTTAGCATACATCTAGCTGGTGAGTTAGCACACACCTAGGTAGTGAGTTAGCACACATATAGCTGGTGATTTAGCACACACCTAGCTGGTCAAGGCAGACGGCTAGCCTGACGTCTGACCCCCCCCCCCCCCCCCCCCCCCTCCTCTTGTCCAGGTGATTGGTCACCTGAAGGACGCCTTCTTCCTGACGGTGGACGACGTGCAGGTGCGGGCGCTGGAGCAGATGGAGGGCCTCAACCAGCTGGTTTGGTTCCAGTTGCGCGCCCTGCAGGACTCCGCCATGGGCCGCGCGGCGTACTCGGGCCTGGACGAGATCCTGACCCAGCTGGAGGGGGCCACCTCCTACTACCTGCCGCTGCCCCCCACCATGCGTGAGTTCAGGAGCAAGGCACCAATGCTGCCTGCAGGGTTAGGGGCTCTATTCCCTGGAGCACTGATACCGTAGAGCAAGGCACTAACATTGTAAAGGGGGATTAGGGGTGCTATCACTGATACTGTAGAGCAAGGCACTAAGAAAGGGGGATTAGGGGTTCCATTCCCTGGAGAGCAAGTCACTAACATTGTAAAGGGGGATTAGGGGTTCCATTCCCTGGAGAGCAAGGCACTAACATTGTAAAGGGGGATTAGGGGTTATATTCCCTGGAGAGCAAGGCCCTGGAGCTGCCTCCAGGGGTTAGGAGTTCTATTCCATGTGAAGACAGTAGATAGAGCAACTGTGTGTGCGTCTCTCTGGTTCCTAACTGTGTGTGTGTGTGTGTTCTCCTCTTCTCCTCCAGGTCTGGAGTGGGAGCAGAGGGTGCGGGAGTACGAGGAGCAGGATGAGGGGGAAGAGCCGGGTCTGTGGACCCGCTTCAGGGGCCTGCTGCTGAGCCTCAGCCTGCAGCTCTACCACCGCATGCTGAAGCAGAGAGACGCCCTGTACCAGGTGTTCCAGAGCCTGCTGGACGGAGCCAACAGGGTGAGGCCCCCTCGCCCAAACCATGAACCCCACCCATAACCTGCTCCGTTTAAACACGGGTGCCCCACAGAACCGAACCACTACACAGAGTATCCGAACAGCCTGGGTTCAGCGTTGGTCTGTGACAGTGTCCACCGATGGTCGTCAGTGGTTGTACTGTAGTATGAGTCCTGTGTTGGTTCTCTTCTAGGTGGGTCTGGGCAGGGTCGTGGACATGATGGGCTTCCTGCTCCGTCAGCTGCAGCTCTTCCTGACGGCGCTGCTGTTCCAGGCGGAGGCCCTGCGCAGCCTGGCCCTGACGCAGGTCAAAGGTCAGACGGCCATGCTGGCTGAGCTGAACGTGGTCGGGCAGCTCCGGGGTCTACCCTACAAGGCCCAGGAGGTCCTGGTGGACCTGCAGGAACTGACCATGATGCTGCTACAGCTCCTCATCAACTCCACCCCCCTATACGCCATGGTGAGTAGATTGCGTTATTATAGCTCTTCATCACAGTTAGTCTCAGAGCCCTTAACACCTGAGACGTGCTCCTGTCTGTGCCTCAGCTGCAGCAGCCTAGCGACCAGGACGTGGAGGACTTCCTGAGCCAGGAGCGGTTCACCACGCAGGTGGCGCCGCGCCGGGACTCCACCAACAGCCTGTTCCTCAAGGCCATGGACGGCCGGCCGCGCCGTCGCAAGAGCCTGTGCTCCCGGGCGCGGCAAGGCTCGGCCAACCCCCAGGGGACCGGCGTGGCCCCGCCCGACCTGGCCAACGGGGGGTGCCCGGAGCCCCAGGAGTGCCCTCCCGTTACCTCCCAACGCAGGCCCTCCGCCACGGAGCTGCTACTCTCCCCCGTCATGCAGTTTGTGTCCCAGAGCCAGAAGGCCTTCGAGTACCTGAGCCCCACGTCCCCCGTGGACCAAGACGACGCCTGCCCCCTGGTCCAGGAGGCCGAGGAGGCCGAGGAGGCCAAGATGGCCGAGGAGGTGAAGGTGGAGGAGGAGGCGGCGGAGCTGGAGGAGGAGACTGAGGCAGCGGAGGTGGAGAAGGAGGCCGAGGTGGTGAAGGTGGAGGTGGAGGCCAAGGAGGTGGAGGAAGAGGCGGCGGAGGTGGAGGAGGAGGAGGCCAAGGAGGCCGAGGCTTTAGAGGTGGAGGAGGAGGCGGCAGAGGTGGAGGAGGAGGCCGAGGAGGCCAAGATGGCCGAGGAGGCCCGGCTGGCCAAGATGGCCGAGGAGGCCGAGGTGGTGAAGGTGGAGGAGGCGGAGTTGGAGGAGGAGACCGAGGCAGCGGAAGTGGAGAATGAGGCCAAGGTGCTGAAGGTGGAGGCGGCGGAGGTGGAGGAGGAGGCGGTGGAGGGGGAGGAGGAGGAGGCAGAGGTGGAGGAGGAGGCCGAGGAGGCCCAGGTGTCCGAAGACTGAGGTGCCCTGCCGCGCTGTGGCCCCCCACCTCCTCAGCAGGAGGTGCAAGTGCTGGGAGGGGAGGAGGAGGAGGAGGGCAAGGAGGTGGTGCCCCAGATGCTCTTGGTGTGTGCCTACACCTTTGTCAACAGGGCTACCGGTCAATTCGTTTAGAACCCCAACCAAATCTTGGTGCTCCAGTGTTGTGTTGTCCGGGGCGATGACAACCCATGACGGTGTTTCAATACACAAGATCTTCAACACGCACTCAGAGCTCCACCTTTGAACCGCCTTACACTCCTGAATATAACTATGCACTGTGGTGATGTTTTCAGTAAATATAGATATTATACTTTCGTTTCATCTTTCATTTCATCATGCTGATCTTCATCTGCATGTTTTTAGCAGAAGCAGCAGGTGGATGTGCTTGATAAGGGGGATAAAGAATGGGGGTTAACACACGGCTGTGGCTAACTGTAGCTAACTGATGTCAACTGTGGCTTCTTTCAGAGTGCATGTAGTTTAAAATTAAATCGCAATTGTAACCGTTTCCGTGTTTTACTGACTTTAATTGAACCGTGTAACCCCAGAATAAATATGTTCTACTCACAGCAAACACTTTTAAAAGCACCGTTACATGGAACGTCAGATGGCCCGAATTCTAATCTTCACTTAAGTCCAAGATGTATTTCTGTGACGTGCGCACACAATCTGTACATTTGGAATATGTTGAATGTGTAGATGAAAAGTTTGGGGTCCTTTGGCCTTCCATCATACATCCTCAATCCTCAATCAAATGCCCAGGCCAATATTTATATAAAATGAAACATTTGTTCTTAGTTCGTACCACCTTACTCTGTGTCGTCTTGTTTACCTCTGAGTCTGTGTTGTCCTATACTGTCCCAGTTCCTGTCTTCTTTGACCATTCGCCATCGTCCACATCGTCCACACAGTAGTGTGTCCCATAGCGCGCCTCATTCCTAATTAATCCCCATTTTATGGGGGTCGCTGTAATCAGAACCTGAGAGATTACCTTACATCATTAAGATTATCGTCAACGGTTACAACGGCTATAGGTTAACAGTCAGGTACACGACGATTGTTTAAGGACCGGTCATACTTTACCTCAGTACCACCAGAGGTCAAATGTACTTAACACAAGTACCAGGCACTTAGCTTAGGTGCAGTACTGAGCTGTAGCTAATTCATTCAAAGTAATTAGCATTCCAGGCCTTAATAGCACCATATTCCACAGTAGCCATTTGTTATTCCAACATTTTTACAACACCACGTATATTTTTCTGTGGCGTAATTTCCTGTGTGATACCGCTAGCCATCAAGTGACCATTAAAGCTAAGTATTTTTAGTTTTGATACACGAGAACCATTAGAAAACACTAGTATTTGTAGTATTTTATCAATGAATAATTTGTATGTTTCCCATCCAAATGTGGATACACACAAACATACATGCATACAGGCATGGCAATGTCTTGCTCATTTGACACATGATTGGCGTGAAAGCGTTGGGAGGCCATCTCTGTTCTTGTAATCCAATGAACAGGAGCCGAAGTCAAAACTCCTGGAAGTAGAAAAGGCCTGCGGCGGTCCAGACCGCGGTCCGTTGGGCCACTGCTATTCCATGTTATTCCATGTTATTCCATGTTATTCCATGTCAAGTTATTATATGAGCTGTACTGGATTGCAGCTCAATAGATTCCCAGCCACATCCTCTCTCAGTGGCGTTTTTGACTGAAGCCTGACCAGACTGACTGGGCATGTTTGGTTTAATTGGTTGGTTTTGGCTGGTAGAAGGTTGGTTTTGTGGGTTAGGGTTGGCATGCTGGCATTTGCAGAGATTGGTCCTGGATTAGATGCTGTGTCTGATTTACACATGCATAAACAGTCCTCTACTCTCCCAATTCTGTTCTAGGCTTTCCTTTTTTCAACTTCAAATACATTTGGAGCTGCTGTGGACGGCTGCTTGATGTTTAATGCCTTGCAATGTGGTTTTGATTCTGTGCAACGTGGTTTCATGTATGACCCCAGCATCATAATGGTGCAGGCAGTCAAACCTCAACCTGCTTCTTAAAGACGTGATTTAAAAAAAATCACCAAGCGGCTTGATGACCAAAAGGTTCTTTAAACTCAGGACCGCGGCCCGGACCAGAGGATGGACCAAAGGCCTGCAGTACAGCGCCCCAAAGACCCCATGTGGACCCGGGTAAGATACTGAAATGTATCATCTTAATGACATTTGAGTTCAATTTACTATCTAGTAAATTTCGTTTACTATCTATAACAGGTTCAATGCACAGTTAAGGCCGGACACCTGGTCGTAATTCACCATCTATGTTGCAACTTATTATTTATAACGGGTACAATGTACGGTCAATGCAACAGACATGATTTAGGGAGAGGATATGCAGTCAAGAACAGACACATAATTTGGGAGAGGAGCTTTGCTCAGGAGTTTCTCACATGAGAACAGAGCATAATGCAGGAATACAGGAAGACAGGCAGCTGTGGGGAGTAAGATAGTTAAAAAGACAGGCCGCTATAGTGTGCACACAACAACTTGAACATCAGAACTAATTAGTTTAAGCGAGCTAACCTCGGAATGGGGCCTTGAGTCATTTTCCATCACAGCACGAGCCAATGACAGTGACGGCGCTAAAACGCCGGCTAACAAGATCTTGTGACTCAATCCTACGCTATTGCTGCTCTCAAGCTGGCCGGCAACGTTGAATACCGGTCAGAATCACCTGTCTGAGGCCACCGATGGCCGGCTATACTGCAGACTTTAATAATTCCTTTCGGCTTATGGGCCTAGCCTACTAACACAAAGTTATGAATAGCACGCTTTATGAAGGTCATGATGCATCGCCAATCTACTACTCAAACATCCCTAGTAGCCTTGTACTCTATTGGTTTGTGTAAGAAACAATGGGGGAAACAAGATTTGCAGTCCAGTGCTTCCACCCTGTGGCAGAAGAGGGCATAGAGGCTCGTTGGAAACCTAAGATGTGACTTGTATTGGACGGTTGGATCGTAAACCTCATTGTGTTGGGTATTGGTTTTAAAATGTATACGTCGCCCAACCCTATGTTACCCAATGCTGGCTTCTATCATTTCTGTATTTACCTTTCCTGTGACCCCTTCCCCTCAGGATCAATAAGGTTTGTTTTCTTTCAGGCGACAATGGAAGGACAGATGGGGGGTGGTCATGGTGCAGAGACCCCGGTGAGAGCGGTGATAAAAAAATGTACTTCCTCCTTAAACAGACCAAACGCATCAAACAGCAATTATATAATCCCTCTCGACCTTCATAAAAGGTCCAGTCTTTTCAGGGAACATCTCAACAAGAAAGTGTTTGTTTAGATGCAGTATCTCAAGTGCAACTGGAGGCACCTATTTAACCTTTTTGTTCAACATTTTTTTAATCTGGTAATCCAGCGCTTTGACTTTGTTGTTGTTGCTGTAATGATTTAATGCTTTGCTTGTTCTGTCTCACCTGCAAGTCTTCATAAAATCACATGCAATACTTGATGTAATGACCTGTGTTTGACACCAGTTGGTGCTGTTACTGCATTTATGAGTATTTGAATGCTCTTCACGTTTGGTTATCAAAAGGTCTTCGAGATCCGCAATGTGAAACTGCCTTTGTCTTTTCACATCAATTCACTTCACAGTACGATGGCTGAACAGTTGATCTACACCAGTGTCCTATTACCCATCCACCCTGAAGATCCCTGGCTACACCTACACACCAAACATAACCACGCAGAGAAACTCTGCCTACTACACACCATAGTGATATCACTTTACTGTTAACTGCAAAACAACCTAATGTCACACCACGTTTTGGGGGAAGTATGTTTAGATCAATCCTTTGATTTGTCTGTTTCATTTCTGTACACCACATCAGTGATCCCAGCTACTGCATTTCTAACTCCCTTAGCTGGGAACCCTCTTTTTAAGGGAGCGACTAAAGGGACAAGGCTGGAAGCAAACCTGAGCCCTGATCTTAACCTTGTTTCTAACCCTAATGCCTCAATAAACCACAAATAAAAGAATGCCTAAAGTATCTTGACTTGCTAACATAATACCTAAACTTAACAAGCTAACCATAACATTTAAAATGCCCAAGATCGTTTACCTAAACATCTAAACCCTTCTACAATGTCTAAACTCAACAATCTTTAATAATGCCTAAACCAAACGGTGCCTAAACTTAACCATAACTAACCGTATACCCAAACACCCCTAGCATTTCCTATTTCAAACGTACTAAAATAACATCCTTAATATCAAACCCAAACTAGACTGTTCAAACCAGACTTGTCCCTTGGTCGCTCCGCTTTATTTAATTCTTTTTGATTTTTTAGGGGTTTGAGTTTCAATCCTCGAGTGCAGGAAGTGCTTGGCGTGATATTTGAACATTTGTTGTCATAAACATGCTTTATCGTTCCCCGTTTTGTGGTTTGTCTTTCTTACGTGGAATTGGGACAACGGAGGCGTTTCAGCATCCTAACGATGACGCTCTTACCACCCAGCACCCAGCACCCAGCACCCATGACGCAGAATGTGTGCCCATGGCCCTCAGGCTCTGTGCGTGCGTCAACGTTTGTCTCTTGCATAAAGTTTGAGCGCTAAAACGGTCAACATTGAAAAGGCAAAAAGTAGACCATGATGAATCGACAATTCAACAAGGATTGGATTGCGGGACCAAAGCACATTTGTTGATCTGCATTGAGGCTATCGCAGTGACGGAATACAATGGGAGATGGCGCTGCATCACTGGATGGAACATATCCAGTGGGTTCAGAGGTCAAATCAAAGTGCAGAGCTGTCCTGTTCGGACAAAGAGTACCAGACTGTGTTGCTAACGGCTTCTTGGTAATTTTTTTTAACCCTTCATGATTCTGAAAGCCTCTGAATACTGAATGTCACGTTACAATGTTTGTACACTTTACTGATTTCTATGAGACCAAATTGTGTGTGTGTGCGCTGTTGTCTAGTAAAATGATAGAGTTGGCTTATAATTATATGGAACCTTCCTAAGTAAAAATTGAGTTCAACACTTGAATTGAGTTGACGATTCCCGTGATTTTAATAAGTATAAAACAAGGTCTATCAATAGAATATTACAAGAACGACATTACAGGTATATCAGCTACTCAGTACTGAGTTCTCTCCACGCAGGGAAAGACAACGACGCTCGCTCGAGCCTCGCTGGGCTAACACACACATGTCAGTGTCCAGTTGTTTTTTTTACAAGTGTTGAGTTCCCGCCCTTCAGGTGGGGCGGTTCTTCTTCTCAGAGTATCTGGTGTACCGGTTCTTCGTGCCCAAGTTGAGAGCAAGCCTTCACTTCCAGGTGCGACGCCGATAAGCGTCGCTTGTGGTTTTCTGTTTCTGCTTCGATCGTGGGTTTTCATCAGGTGTTAGACCTGATGAACTTTTGGTATGCGTCATTTGTCTTATCGCCTGAGTTTTCGAAGCCTGCACTCAAGATAACCTTGTCCACTACAGAGTTTTCAAGGCCTGCACTCGAGCTGACCTTTGTCTCCTACACAGTACATTTACTCTTGTCATCAGTTTTCCGTCTACAGCGCGCACACACACACCTTTCTGAAGACCTGCCTGTAAAGGGTGGACGAATCCAACGAAGGCCTACATTCTGAGTGACATCCACGTGTTACTAATTTACAACTTCTGCTGCCCCTGAGATTAACCTTATTTACTTGGCTGACTCAAAGTTTACCCCTAAAAGCTGTAAACCCCTACCTGGTACAACTCATCCTGACAGGAAGAGCCGGGGAGGGCTTTAAGACGGCCACAAAGAAGAAATAAGCCCACTTCATTCTCATTTTATACAAACTCGTATGTTAAGGCTAACTAATAATGCTAACTCTGGTCCTAGTCATGAAGATAAATCACGATTTAAGGGATGTTAAAACAATATTTTGTATCAAAAGTGAAATAATGAGAAACATCAGATGTGGTATAAAGAAATAAATAATTTTATGAAAAAAAAGTTGAATTAAAAAAAAATTCACTGAACGCTACAGCCTTTTAGACAAAATGGGCGCGGTAGGATCGCCTTCGTGAGACGCAACACATTTTTTATGCATGCCGAGATCTTAAAGCCAGTAACTATCATTGGTCCATTTTAAGACTTCACCAACACTCAATATCTCTAGGCTCAAGTTTCAGTTCTTTGCCCGTCAAAAATAGGATGCAGGTACAAATACAGTGAATGTTTCAAAAGGAAAGCAAGACATGTACAGTACAAAACACCCCTCACAACAACCCAGTACGAGAACTCAAGGCACACATTTGGTGTAAGATTCCCAGCGACAAGGAAGGAATCTAACAGTTCATAGTTCATGTAGAGGCCCCTGCTCCTCATCTCAGACCCTGTAGATGGTCCCTTGGTCCTCATCTCAGACCATGTAGATGGTCCCCTGGTGTACAGCCCTCTTCTTCGTGGGCAGTGAGCTGCTGGTTTCCAGAAACGCTCTAAGACGCTTCCTGGTCTCCTTCATCTTCTCCGCGACCTTTGACCTCTTTTTTGGGCGTCTCCTGCTAGGCCCCGCCTTCTCCTCTTGGTCCGCGTCCTGACCCGGTCCTGGGTCTCCTCCTGGGGCGGAGGCTGGCTGCTGGTCGGCCCCCTTGGAAACGGGGTCCAACAGGGAACCGTCAGCGTCGACGCCCAGCACAGCAGACAGCTGGAGGCCCTCCGACATACTGGACGCTGCGCTCTAGAGGGAGGAGACACGGCTCAGAAAAGGAGAGACTGGCAGGTCGGCTCCCCCAGCCTCACCCCATGGGTGAGGTGAGGCTGAGAGTGCAACCACTATGCGATGGGTGTCAGCCATTGTATCTAGTGCTAGGCCTCTATTCTATGTACAATAGACAATAGAGTCCTGGAACGAGCGTCGGTACCTCTGGACTATGAGGAGGCCTGGAGGGAGCTGGGGGGGGGGGGTGGTTCCTCTGGACTATGAGGAGCCTGGAGGGAGCTGAGGGGGCGGTACCTCTGGACTATGAGGAGGCCTGGAGGGAGCTGGGGGGGGGCGGTACCTCTGGACTATGAGGAGCCTGGAGGGAGCTGAGGGGGGGGGGGGGACGTCGGTACCTCTGGACTATGAGGAGCCTGGAGGGAGCTGAGGGGGGGGGGGGGACGTCGGTACCTCTGGACTATGAGGAGACCTGGAGGGAGCTGAGGGGGCGGTACCTCTGGACTATGAGGAGGCCTGGAGGGAGCTGAAGGTTGGTGGTACCTCTGGACTATGAGGAGGCCTGGAGGGAGCTGGGGGGGGCGGTACCTCTGGACTATGAGGAGCCTGGAGGGAGCTGAGGGGGGGGGGGGGGGCAGTACCTCTGGACTATGAGGCCTGGAGGGAGCTGAGGGGGGGGTGGGGGGGGGGGGCAGTACCTCTGGACTATGAGATCAGAGTAGAACATTTCCTACCACATCGTCCTCGATCTTCTCCTCCAGGTACATTTCTTGATCCGTGTCTCCAGCATGGATGAAAATGCGTGGCAGAGGGCGGCCGGGAGCGACCGATAAGAGCGGCAGACGGAACAGAGACACCACCGGTGAATAATTGCAGGGACCCTCCGTTGACGCCAGACCACCAACCTCTGCGGGGTCGTCCTCGCTCGGTTCCTCGCCGAGCGGCTCTGGATCGACCAGGTCCTCTTCTGGAGATTCAGGACTGGCTGGATCCTCTGCTAAAGCCCCTGCCGCCTGCGTACAGCCTGCTTCCAGATGGGGCTCCGGGCAGGCCGGTGAGGCGGGGGTCGCTTCCTGCACTCCCGAGTACGTTGGCGGTTTCACATCCTTGGTGTCCGAGAGCTCACCTCCGTCCTCCCAAACTGATAACCGCTCAGAAACAATAGAAGGGATGTCTTGAAGGAGCTTGGTATCTGAAACGGTGGAGATCAATTTGTTCTCCTGGATGTTAGGAGCCTGCGAACCGTTCTCTGAACCCTGGTTGGAGGAGACGTCACAGGCAGAGTCTGCCAGGCCCTTCACTATCTCGGTAGTCGGGAGTGGTCCCTGTGGAGAAGGCGGGGCGTCTTTGGAGGCCGGGATGGGCTGTGTATGCTCGGGGCCAGAGGTTCCGGCATTACCGGTGTAGCCACTGCTTGAGAGACATTTCAAGATAATCTGGTACAGAAGCGGGTTCCTCGCCATGACCTCCTCAGCTCTGGAGGGAGCAACGTCTTGGGGGGTGTGTGGTTGCTTTGATGGCGGACTAGGGACATTGGTGACCGGGAGTATCTGGTTATGAGTCAAGTGCCCGGCAGGTACCCCTACATCATGGCTAGTGCCCCTATTATAGCTGGAGCTGTAACAAACAGCAGGACAAGGCAAGGCCTTTGGCGCAGCAGGATTTAACGATGACTGTGCTTTATTCTGATGGAATAATGACGCCGAGCTGGGATTGGCCTGCATTATGTCGTTTACTGGCTCAGAGTGTTGGTCCAACACCAGCGTGGGGTGACTAGACACAATGGGCGCCCCAACCATAATAAAGTTCTCATTTGGCCCTCCCATAGTGCTGCCCGTGTGCTTCATGATGCTGGAAGAAGCTATTACTGGGTAAAAGTTAGTCCCAGTGGGGAGGACACGGTAGGATGGGTGGTTGGCTGGGTGTACTGGGGCCAATGAGGTCTGCGCTCCAATCGGTGTGCATTCTGCAGAATCTTTAAGCGGTAGAGGCTGTGCATTTTGTACCACCAAGGACCTATCGGAGTTCATTCCTGAGTGACCAGACATGGCATGGCTGTACCACTGATAGTTGCATGTAGGTGGAGACTGCGTTGTGGTGGTGACTTTTTGTGATTGACTGATCCTCTTAACGTTCAACTCAATATTGTTGATTCTCTTAAGCCTCGACCCAATATTGTTGATTCTCTTAAGCCTCGACCCAACATCGCTGGAGCTCTGAAGGCTCGATCCAACATCGCTGGAGCTATGAAGGCTCGATCCAACATCGCTGGAGCTATGAAGGCTCGATCCAACATCGCTGGAGCTATGAAGGCTCGAGCCAACGTTGCTGGAGCTCTGAAGGCTCGAGCCAACGTTGCTGGAGCTCTGAAGGCTCGAGCCAACGTTGCTGGAGCTCTGACGGCTCGAGCCAACGTTGCGGAAGCTCTGAAGGTTCGAGCCAACGTTGCTGGAGCTCTGAAGGCTCGAGCCAACGTTGCTGGAGCTCTGAAGGCTCGAGCCAACGTTGCGGGAGCTCTGAAGGCTCGACCCAACGTTGCAGGAGCTCTGAAGGCTCGAGCCAACGTTGCGGGAGCTCTGAAGGCTCGACCCAACGTTGCTGGAGCTCTGAAGGCTCGAGCCAACGTTGCTGGAGCTCTGAGGGCTCGACCCAACGTTGCTGGAGCTGTGAAGGCTCGACCCAACGTTGCTGGAGCTCTGAAGGCTCGATCCAACATAGCTGGAGCTCTGAAGGCTCGATCCAACATAGCTGGAGCTGTGAAGGCTCGATCCAACATCGCTGGAGCTCTGAAGGCTCGATCCAACTTCGCTGGAGCTATGAAGGCTCGAGCCACCGTTGCTGGAGCTCTGAAGGCTCGAGCCAACGTTGCTGGAGCTCTGAAGGCTCGAGCCACCGTTGCTGGAGCTCTGAAGGCTCGAGCCACCGTTGCTGGAGCTCTGAAGGCTCGACCCAACGTTGCTGGAGCTGTGAAGGCTCGAGCCAACGTTGCTGGAGCTCTGAAGGCTCGACCCAACGTTGCTGGAGCTCTGAAGGCTCGAGCCAACGTTGCTGGAGCTCTGAAGGCTCGACCCAACGTTGCGGAAGCTCTGAAGGCTCGAGCCAACGTTGCGGAAGCTCTGAAGGCTCGAGCCAACGTTGCGGGAGCTCTGAAGGCTCGAGCCAACGTTGCGGGAGCTCTGAAGGCTCGACCCAACGTTGCGGGAGCTCTGAAGGCTCGACCCAACGTTGCTGGAGCTCTGAGGGCTCGAGCCAACGTTGCTGGAGCTCTGAAGGCTCGAGCCAACGTTGCTGGAGCTCTGAAGGCTCGAGCCAACGTTGCGGAAGCTCTGAAGGCTCGACCCAACGTTGCTGGAGCTCTGAAGGCTCGAGCCAACGTTGCTGGAGCTCTGAAGGCTCGAGCCAACGTTGCTGGAGCTCTGAAGGCTCGAGCCAACGTTGCTGGAGCTCTGAAGGCTCGAGCCAACGTTGCTGGAGCTCTGAAGGCTCGACCCAACGTTGCTGGAGCTCTGAAGGCTCGACCCAACATTGCGGGAGCTCTGAAGGCTCGACCCAACATTGCGGGAGCTCTGAAGGCTCGACCCAACATTGCTGGCGCTGTGAAGGCTCGACCCAACATTGCTGGAGCTCTGAAGGCTCGATCCAACATAGCTGGAGCTGTGAAGGCTCGATCCAACATCGCTGGAGCTGTGAAGGCTCAATCCAACGTTGCTGGAGCTCTGAAGGCTCGATCCAACGTTGCTGGAGCTCTGAAGGCTCGATCCAACATCGCTGGAGCTCTGAAGGCTTGATCCAACATTGCTGGTTTGGGGAAGGGCCGTGAGGGGCAGAGGAGGGGAATCGGTGCAGGTTGTGGCAGACGCTGCGGCGGGGGTTGGAGCACTTGCACCAGCAACTTCTGGAGAGTTGCTTTCGTTGCAGGCAAAAGGAACATAAGACACCTGAAGCTCACCTGCAAAAGAACAACCAACACATGAACATGTGAGATACTACACCTCCGGCAGATATCAGTGTCTGCGGCCAGTCCTTGGCAGCAGCTTATCTTGCGGAAGATGAAGGTATATAAACCTATATGGATCTTCTCCTAGCTTGGCGTACCTCCTCACTAGTAATAAGTCTCCTAGACATGAAGTCAGCCCATTTTGTACCCTAGTCCTAGTATGTCCTAACCCAAGCCAGATGTAAACCAGGGATCCAAACATGTTTCACTTTTCATGTGGACCCAGGACCTACATTTTTACCACTGTCCGTAACATGTCAAAAAGGCGAGATAATTGGCACGTATAACATATATATATATGTATATTGTTCATCAATACAGTCCTCTTTCACCCCCCGGTCTTTAAAACACTGCTTATCTATTTGATCATTACATACTGAGAGAGAGACCGACAGACCTGATGAGACTGAGGAAGATTTTGGTTCTAAGAACACAAGTAAAAGCAAAAGCGTTTTGACCGGCACAATCAATTTTTCAATGTCCTCCACTAATGACACGGGCAGCGCAACACCGCTCAACCATTATGATGGCAGGGTTTCCCGTCTGAACGCAGAACCGTGACGGAACGTGCTTCACACCGGATTACCGGGAGTACACACGTCCAAGATAATAACAATCCTAACAAAACATGTAATTGAGAGATCGTCTCGGCGTGACGATTGTTGTTTTCATACCCTTGGCTTAAACAATGGAATATATTTATGTTCTTTCTGTACGTATCAACTGCCCGTGGAGGTGGCTCATAATCCGTTAGGCATTGTTTATTTGGGTTGGATTGCGTTCTCACTGAAAGTGGGACCAATCGGACCGCACATGGGTTTGGTGTAGCTTTGGTCTGCACCCAAAGTCGACTGCTTACAGTATCTGCCAGCGGTTACACCATACCAGGGCTCTAAACGGAACAGAGCGCATGCTTATGAAAGTGTTTTACCCTCACAGATCATTTCCACAACAAACCCCTAACCTCAGTCATCTCCACGTACGACTGTACTCACCGAGCGAGAGAATGGCTTTCCAGCTGGTAGTGTTGATGGTGATGGTGGCCTTGGTCATGGACTTAGGAGGACTTACTTCCTGGCTCAGAATCCACTTGGACCAACGCTTCATCTAAAAGGACGAACAGACCCGTCTTCAGCTCATGATACACAGGTCAGGGGTCAGGATAGTGTGGTGGCTGGGCTTCAAACCCAGCCCAAGGTTAATCCATTATATCGGACAAAGGACTACACAGTAAATAATATACATATCTAGCGTATGTTTCATTGTACGCTACCTCAGCTTTGCGGGCCAGCAGGGTTTTGATGTCTGTTGTGTCATCCTCGATCGTTCTCATACGTATCGTGTATTCCTCCACCTTCTCCAACAGCCCCTGCATCGTGTTCCTGAGGATCTCCTCCTCAGACTTATAAATGGCCTGGAAGATACAATATGGCTGCTGTGTCATTTGAGTCTCCCTTGCGGGATTAATTAGGTTAACTAACCAATTAACCAATTGATTATCTAACCTAAGTATATGCACATTCGGAAAGGTTGGAATTTTATATTTTGGGAAAATAAGAAAGTGTTTCTCTTACCACGACTTGAGCATAGTGTTGGGATAATCTCTGTTTGAATTGTAGGCAGAAGGTTTTTACTAGTGTTTCAAATGAGAGCTTCAACTTTGCTTTGTTGGAATGTATGTCCTTCAACCTGTAGGTAGAGAAATCTTCACTTCAAAACCTTCCCAACTACACACAACACAATTAAACTTCCATTTTAACCACTGATACAAATTTGTATTGATTGAAGATGCACCCAGTTGTCGTATAGTTTGCTCTTGTATTTTATGACTTTGAGGACCTTGGCAGCAATCATGTGAATTAATATATCATCTTGTTCGACGTCACCCAACATCTGTTCAACAGTATTACAACACATGATCAACACTCATTCCACATCGACAACAACAACCAATCAACAGTAGTGTAGCCGACAGAGAACCAGTGGCGGCTGGCCGATAGAGGGCGCTAGGGCGCCGCCCCCTTAAATAAAATAATTAAAAATAATAAAATAAAAATAAAATAAAAAATAAATAAAAATAATAATAATAATAATAAAAACATCAGTATGTCAATATTTGTGTGTTTGAAATATGGAATGCACACAGTAATATGTGTAAGATATGATAGAAAATCATATTCGCAACCTTTCCTCTGCCTGTCAAACGCCTCGTCAGCTCTGGGCGATACAGAAAGTGCCCCGAGGAGGCGGGTCTACGTAGCAGTTAAGCCAATTGCTAATTTAAGATATGAATGTATGACATAAAATGTAGCCAATCAGCGATCTTAAATCGAATCCAAGGAGGGCGATTATTTTATCGCCCCAAGCTCGCCCCTGATAAAATAAGGACCGGGCTCCAGTGGCGCCATTTTTACTAGACGACAATGGCGAGCGCAAACGTTACTCCTCCAAGACCCAACCCTAACTCGGTGAAATCTCTCCTCCAAGATCCGTTTGAGAGGAGAACTTTGTCAGAGAAAGTTCGGGTGAAAGAGCTGGGCCCAGATCAACCTGACCTCTCAATCAGACAGCAGGCTAGCGAGAAAGGGAAGCAGTATATGCGCGGCTTCTCCCGTAGCTGGTACACCAGGAAGGCTTGGCTAGCTGGGTGCACTGATGCTAATGCTTTATTTTGCTTTCCGTGCTTGCTTTTTAAAACGACGGGGTCAGATTCAGCATGGACAGGTACCGGAGTGAGGGATATGAAGCACCTGTCAGAGAAGGTAAAGAAACATGAGAACACCAGGGCACACATGGACAACTCTGTAAAGCTAGCTGTATTAGGAAGGGTGAACATTGCTACGCAGCTGGATGACGGCCACAGGATTGCGGTGAGGAAACACAATGAGGAGGTGGATAAAAACAGGCACATTCTATCCAAAATTATCGATTGTGTGAAGTTCTGTGGGGCTTTTGAGTTGGCCTTGCGTGGGCACGAGGAGACTGACTCCTCGGACAACCCCGGCATTTTCCGGGGCTTAGTAGATTTTGTTGCCTCCCTCGACAGTGTGCTGGAGGAGCACCTGAAGACAGCTACCGTTTTTAAGGGCACGTCAAAGACGATACAGAACGAGCTGTTGGACTGCATGCTGTCAGTGCTTAAGGATTACATCCTGGAGGAAGTAAAGAGTGCTGATTTTATCGCCATTCAAGCTGACGAGACGACTGACGTTTCCACCCACTGCCAGTTGGTGCTTGTGATACGCTACATCGATGCTAAAAGTAACGTCCAAGAGCGTTTTTTCGAGTTCATTTTGATCGAGAACGCAACCGCCGACACCATCGCTACAGCGCTGCTGGAGAGGCTCAGCACCATACTCTCACATGGACAAAAGGCCAAACTTATTGCCCAGGCTTATGACGGAGCAAGTGTGATGAGGGGAGCCACCGGCGGAGTGCAGCGTAAAATAGTGGATGTGTACGAAAATGCGCACTACGTCCACTGCTATGCACATCAGCTGAACCTCATCATGCAGCAGGCTACTTCACGCATCCCCAGGATCGGCACTTTCTTTTCCGACCTTGCAGGATTTTCTGCTTTCTTCTCCAGGTCTCCCAAGTGAACCACCGTGCTTGACGAAGTGGTTGCGCATAGACTCTAGAAAGTCTTAATAGTGTCTTTGCTAATATTACTGTATATATGTTGTTTTGTATCAATTAATTGTTGCAGTTCTGGAGCACATTAACAATTAGTCACATTTAGTATGATCATAAAATACTGTTTGCTATTCTTCCAGTCAAAGGTTTGAGTTCATCCACTTGATATCCATTTCTATATTATACATCCTTTTATACAGTGTAAGATTTCCTATAAACGTTATAATAATTTCATGTTATTGTCCACTTTCCACTCTGTTCTGACAGCATGCCTGTTGCGCTGCCTGTTTACTACCAATGGTGAAAAGTTCACTTTAAATGCAAATGAAAGGCTTGGGTTTGTGTAATATGTTTTTGTGTAAGAATGCCTCAACTTTTTAATATTGGCATTAAATAATTACTGAATGTTTCACTGAGCACTGCTGTCCTGCAGTTTGTGTTAAAATATATCGCGATGGTTACAGGAAAAAAAAAGTATGGCACAGCCCCACCGAGAATATTTTTCACCAGCCGCCACTGCAGAGAACATGTCTCACCTGGAGCTCATGACCTGAATGCTCTGCATAGCTGTCTCCGTGTGCTTGTCTACGGGTTTCAACACCCTGTACATCTGCTTCCTGATGCTCTGGTACGCCATGCAGACAAACTGGAAGCTGGAGGGGCAAGTGGGAAGAGGAAGCAAGGGGTCAAACCCAAGAGACGCAGCCCTCACCTGGTCCACCATGGACAGGTCTGTAAATATGGTCTGCTTTATGCGGTTAGTAAAGGGTTACACACTCATGGGTGCGGTGGTCCATGAGCTGGCAGTCTCGACAGGTGAGAAGATCACAGGTGAAGCAGTAGAGCTGGATAACCTCCTTCGGATGGATGGAACAGAAAATGGCTCTGGCTGCCGAATCAGACTTTGGGAAGTCTTCTATGAGGAAAAACAACATTCTTAAACCAGGACTAGTTTAAACCAAGCCTACAGTCATTAGTCATGCAGACATGTTTAGTGACTCAGTTGAGGCTGTCAATCAACAATTAAAATCAAACCCAATCTGAGTGACCAAACAAATTCCACATGGTGAAGAAAATGAAAAACGAACTGGAACACGTGGACCCCATGGTTACAAGATTTGTAACAGTATACATAGTGGTAGTCATTTGAACAAAAACCAAAAGATAATGTAAAACGATGAGGCGCAGTTGAGGTTTGCCAAGCATCCCTTAGCAAATGAATGATTGTCATTGGATCTCATGCAGCCATGGAGTGTGAGCGGAACTAACCTGGGCGTTGGTTCAGGATGCGGTGGCATCGGGTCACCTTGACTCTCTTGTGGGCCGCCACACAGTCCTGACACAAGGCCTCCACACAGTCCAGACACCAGGCCTTGGCCACCGACCCCCCGCAACAGTTTGTACACTACAGAGACACCAGGAGACTCCGATTAAAATCTCATTTTCAAGAGCGCCATGGCCCAGAAAGCAGCATACAACAAAGCAATACATATTACAGTGGCAACACAAACATATCAACAGGCACTCGTACGCAACCTTACAGCAGACTCCAGTTTGAGATTCATTTGAACAGTATTGTTTTGAAACACAGGTACTGCCTGGAGCTGGCCAGTTCCAAGACCTTAACGTTTAAACTAATTGTCAGAGAGAAGTAGAATCCTTCCGTTTATCAGTCCAGGAAAGCCTTATGGGGAAAAGGTCCGGAGGCGATAACATAGAATAGGCGTTGTGCACCCCGACATCAAAATTGAGTAGAAAGCATCGCCTAACACAATGGAGTACCGGGGTTCGGGGCGACATAGCAGCTCTCAAGCTGTCTTTCAAGGAAAACAACCCAAGCATACGTTGACCGATTAGTCCAGGTAAATATATGACAAGGCAAACAAATCTTACAAATAAAGCACTGGAAGTACCAAAGCTATAGAAAGTGCACATGTAGCGTTGATCAACTATGTTTGTATTTGAATATAAAATATATTGTATTTAAATATGCTTGTGGTTTTTCGTTTTTTTTTTTTTCTTCAGTCTGTCAAAGAACGAGGAAGGAAACCAGCGACCTCTTCATCATTTTCACTCCCCTGATAAGTTGATGAATAATAACTTCATTTTAGGACACTTCTTGACAGCAAAATATTTGATTCAATTTTAGAGCATGATCATGGGAAGATACAGGCGGCAAAACTACCAAGCATACGTTCAATGAGACAATGGGTGTACATGATTCTTATAGGGAAACGTTCACATGGTGGGCGGTAACAACACAGGAAACAAAGGTGAGGGGAGTGACCACCGTGGAGACTTTAGGATTGGTCATGGCTGAAGTCAGCCATGGCGGGAGAGACCAAGTTAAATTGCAATACACTATGGGTGAAGTGGACATGTCTGCAAGGCTGCAAGGCAGTTAAAGGAATCTACACAACAAAGAAGTCAGTCGATTGGCATGGCATCAGTATCAGACTTCGTGGCTACAGTGGCAATGCAAATTATCTTAACACCTTTCAATTAGAGGGAGGAAGGGAGGTATCTCTAGGTCTACGGAGACTGTATGCAAATTCCTTTTAAAGTGACTAGTAATTATATAAATATGATTAGTATATTCTAGTTACGATTACTATTTCCACCACATACGTCTATGACAAAAATTCTTTGTAAGACAAGCATGGCGGCAATGCCACAAGAAGTAACCATTGCCGTAACAAAATAAACCAAATGGCCCCAACTGTGGAAAACTGCCTGAAGGAAGAAATGCTAACAAAGGTCCCAGATCACCAATGCTCAAGACATGACACGGATGTAGGACTAGTGAAATCGGAAACCCTGTCATAATAAAAAGTAAAACACACAATGACCACGATATCCTCTGAAACCAGAAGTATTACACAATATTGTAATACGCCAATATTACCAGTATTAAAAGCAGACAGCTCTAAATATCCCCTAGTGCATGACCTGCGTGCAGTAAATGATATCGTGCAGGATTGGCCGGCCAACGTACCAAATCCTCATACACTTCTTACAAACGTGGCACCTGAAGCAAAGGTATTTCAACGTGATTGACCCATGTTCAGCGTTTTTTTGCATCCCGCTGGCTGAACAGTCCAGACAGTTGTTCGCGTTCACGTATGGAGGAAAACAGTATAGTACAGTACTGTTATACTAGAATGCCACAGGGGTTCAAAAACAATATCTTGAAGGCTTAGAAACCACAAGCACACTGGTTCAATATGTAGATGATTTGTTAATCTGCTCCCCCACACTAGAAGAGTGCCTTCAGGACTCAAACGGTTGAAGGAACTGGCATCAGGAGGGCACAAAGCATCGCAAGCTAAACTGCAGTTTTGCCAAGCACAGGTTGAACATTTAGGCAGAGATGTCTCACAAGGAACTATAGCAATGGCACCATCCCAACTGGAGGGGGTAAAGCTCCCCGGCCACAAACTGTTGGGACAAATGATGACGTTTCTAGGAATGACAGCACAGACTGGATAGAGGATTATGCCGTTAAAACCGCCCCGCTCAGAGAAATATTAAATGATGCAGGGACTCGGACACTAAAAGCTCGCCTGCAAATGGACAAATGAGCCTATGGCAGCATTCGATGTACCATCAAACAGCGAATGCAAATGGCTTCAGCGATGGCGACACCCGACTTTGACAAACCCTTTCTGTTGTATCCATCAAACCAACATAACATGTACGCCTCCGCAGCTTTAATGCAGGAAGCACGTAAAGGGCGCCAGAATCAACCAACGGCATATTACTGCACAAAGATGGATAATGTGGTCCAAGGATGGCCACCGTGTTACCAGGGTCTGGCAGCTGGGCACCATGCGTATGAAAAGGCGTCTACTATGACCATGGGATAACCGGTACACACACACACACACACACACACACACACACACACACACACACACACACACACACACACACACACACACACACACACACACACACACACACACACACACACACACACACACACACACACACACACACACACACTAAAATAACTGGGTTGATAAATAAGGGAGCATTTCTGCCAACCCAAGCTATGTGTTTACAGTACTCACCGCTATGATCATTTACGGACCTAACGAGAAAGTGTGGCGTCACTAATCCAGCAGATGTGATTCCCTTCAGCTTCGACGGACAGCCGCATGGGCGCTGGCAGAAGCAATGCAATATACAATGTTACGGCCCGATTTGAGGCTACTCCGCTGTCGAAACTGTCGTGTTCGTTCTGATAAAATCACTGTAGTCTGATCATTTTCGTTGATTTTATTCGATCTCTGAAATAGTATTGAGCACAGCGATAGCAAGCAGAAGGGAGGGGATTATCCTAACTAATGCCGGCAGTGAGATTCGAGTTACTCGTTTTAAGAGGCGCAGCTCCTGAATGTCCGCCGAGCACCTTGTGTGTGCTGATTTGATTCCTAAATCGCTCCTTCCTCCTTGGTGAGGAGGGGCAGGGTTTTCCTCAGTGACTGTTGATATTTGCTTTGCCTTATTTGGTTATTGTTTTGAGTAACATGTACAATCGAGTGCGGTGGAATGGGCCGCCATTAAAAAACAGGAACTGAAAAGGGTCTATGAGCCAGCTATGTGATTTGACAGATACAGACAGCTATTAGTCATTAGTTCCTGTTGTCGTTCTTGACCAGTCTCAACCGGCTCTGGGTGAACTAAGCTTGACCTGTGTTATTAGGCATGGGGTTATGTAAGGTTAATGGGGTTATGTGTGTATTCATGGCACCTCAATGTGTTTGTGTAATCAACAAAACGCAGACGTTAAATACTTTGTTGACGGATCCTGTTTCAAGGATCACACCGGCAACCATGCGGCCATCAAACAGGAAGGCGCAAAAATACATGACAGAAAAGACAGAAAGTTCTGAGCAGCCATGTTCAGCACAATTAACTATAAACTCTAACTGAAGCCTGTAAACGGAAAAAGCCCAAAATGTGTCCACAGACTCAGCAATGCGCATGATGTGTGTCATTTATTTGGGGCAGTCAGGAAACAAAGACGGCAGTCCAATCAATCAGCACCTAAATCAAATAACTGATCTCATCACAGCAATGATGCACCCTACCAAACTCACAATAACAAAATGCCAAGCACATACAAAAGGAAACGCAGCAGACGAAGCAGCAAAGCTGGTGACATGTAAAATGACCGTTCTGGCACCACTGGTATCCATAGAGCCAGTAACAACCCCGGAAGACATCATTTTGATGCAACAAAAGGCAGGGCCGTATGAACACAGCCTCTGGGGAAAAAAAGTGGGGCGTCAAAAGAGGTTGTAGAGATCACATGAAGGGTTACTAGTTGCACTAGTAGGGTTATTAGCCATACTGATCTCGGATGTGCATGGTTATGATCACGGGGGGGGGGGGGGGGGGGGGGGGGGGGGGGGGGGGGGGGGTAAGCAGGACAATAAGGCTACAGGGATACTGGTCACCCTATTTGCAGATAATGATTGCTGAGGTATTCAAACTGTGCGCGGTGTGTGCTCAGAACAATGTGAGAACAACAACTCCTGGGGGTCACATTCCAGTCCATCTAGTCTTGGACTATGTTGCCATGATGAAAACAGTGCACATGAAAGCGATGCATGCTAGAAAGAACATAGAGGTTTAGTCGGTCGGTTGAAGCAACTCCGTCAAAAGACCTCGGGTCAGAAACTGTGGTTACATTTCTAATACGAGACGTTACTCCCCGAAATAAGTTCAGATAACGGGTCAGCGTCAGTGCAAAAGGAATACTACAACAACTGACAACTAAACAACAACTAGGATGTGTATACCACCCACAATTATGGGAGAAATTTACTGAGGTTTGTTACATCCGTCACTTTGTGAAGCTTGTTGTCCTGTAACGGTTGTTAACAAGCCGATGGGGAGATTCGCCCAGCCCCTAACTACTGTATACCAGACACCTACCCCGCTTGCTTCAGCCCCCCACCTCTGGGCAGAACCCGGGCCAGAACCCTGGCTGCCGATCGCATCTGTGTAGTAGCTCTCCCCTGGGACCTGTGCACTTGGACGTTTGCTGGGATTATTTAAAGAGTTTGGATATATCTAACTCTAGGGATATGTTTCTTCAATGGTGACTAAGTAACCTCCTAGGGTCACGATGCTTGTTCCTTCTCTACCGTTTCCTTTGTCTGAGAGAAGAGGGCGTTGGCCAATGAAAAAGGTTTAAATGATTTTATTTGCTGGATTACAGGGTGGAACATTGCATAAAGTCAACAGGGCTTACTGACATCATATGCAGTACATGTGCTTTTCGTTTCAAAGTGTTTCCTTCAATCTTATAAGATACTCCAGAGTGCATTTCTGTGATTATAGTAAAACATACAATGTTCATAGCTTTCATTAATGTACCATTATTGCTGAACATACCTGTAAGTCAATCAATGACAAGTGTATTACTTCAGTGCTTATAGTTGTTTAATAAAACGGTGCTATAGGAAATGTATAGAGTATGATATATATATATATATATATATATATATATATATATATATATATATATATAAGAATAACAAACAATGAGTAACATCCCTTACGTCCCATGTCTTCTTGTTTTTTGGACACCGATGAATCAACATTACTTGACAGGTTTAAGGTTTAGGAAGTATAACCATTATCTTGCCTACATGTAAGTGTGGAAAAAGTGAAGGACCACATTCAGAGGGACACCCATGTGATACTCATGACACCTCCTGACATATTGTGATATTGTTAAAGAGGTAAATTCTTTATGATGTCATCTACTGAGAATTCTGAGGAGGATAATTGTATATAGGCCTAAGGCATTGGGTGTTGTGATTGGTCAGTGCATGTAGGAGGAATCCACACATTTTGGCAATGTGACTTCAAACTTTGGCTTTGTCCACCTCTTAGTTTGTTAAAGTATTGCGTTTTATCTACGACAATGGCTGAACTGTTCCGTGTCAGCCCTGTGGAGATGGAGGTTATAAACCTCCAAAACGATGTCCAGATAAAATGTCAACAGGATTTCTGGAACATAGTAGAGCCAGAAAACTATAAGAACCTTCACCAAGCAGCTCTGAAAAGGTCTGTGTTTGTTTGGGTCAACATTCCTTTGTGAGGAAGCTTTTTCTGACATGAATGTGTGATAGAAATTTCCATAAGACATGACTTTGAAGAACTGAGACAGCCTCGGCTGATTCATAGCTATACCACGAGCTATGGCCGAAGGGAGTAGTGGCATCATTATCTGCAGCCGTTAGCTGCCCTAACCCTCAAGGGCGTTTCCCTGCTTCAACACTGGAGTGTGCCCACTGTTCGGGGCTCACTACATCGCTTCAACCTTTGTATGCTTGACGTGCTGAGCAGCCTCTCTGCACAGAGACAACTTCCCTTTCATACTATATTTACAATAAACTATGTTTATTCCGAGTTACGTTGTCAATACAGTTCAAAGAATTTAACTGGTTTGGGTGGAGTTTATGGGAGAAATTTTCCATAGGGTTAAAGGAAGTTTAGGCCTTATCTTGCATGTATGAATTAAATAAGTGGGGGGCAAAAAACACAGTAGACAAAAGGACTAAAGCCTGAGTGACACCCACATGTAACTCAGTTATAACCATCTGCCGCCCCTGAGATGAACCCAGCATCCCAGCATTAGCCGGGTCCAAGTTGATCTTTGACCCCTAATGTTGTAACTTCTCTGCATCTGGCTCACCTCATCTGGACAGGGATCATCTTCAAAAGTTTTTATCTTTCAAACTTCGGCTTTCTCTACCTCTCGTATTTTGTTAAAGTGTTTATCCGTTCAGCTGTGTGAATAAATGTTACAAATTCTATAAAACATGAGAAGCTCTCGGTCACCTTCACTTTGACCCCTGCTCTAGAGCAATAGGTCCCTGACATAGACCTAGCCCGACCTAGAGGCTTATCTCGGGATAAAGTCCCATATTACTCCATAGGAAATGGTTCTAACCTGTTACTGTGCGTTTTCTTAGATTCATGTTAACCTTCTGTAGATCTTCGGGCACTTCTCTTCCATGGCTAAAACCCAGACGGAAACAAACATGGCCATCGGCTTCCTCGTTATATCCTGTTAGAGCCATTTCCAATAGAGTTAGATGATCTATCCTGAGATAAGCATCTCGTACCAGTTGGGGCTATCGTAAACACTGCCATAGCGGATCAGAACCATCGGTCCTTTAAGTCGTCTATTTATAATACTGCAACCCGGCTTTCTGAACTGACCCAGAATACGCATGCAGTTGTCCTTATTATTTATTATTTGCCTACAAAACTACAAACGTCCGCTCATTGTGTCGCATGGTCTGCTGTAAACAACAGACCAAGAATCACCACAAGTGTGACTCAAAGCTACTTCCGCAGCGAATAAAGGTAGTGATCTCCACCTATGCAATGCTGAGACATGAACTACTGTGGGTCAAATCAAGCATCCGGGTCGACGCTGGTTATTCCTGAGGGAATCAAAACGAGGAGTATCACCGGCGTAGAGCCCAGGGCACACACCACAGGTGGGCTAAAGGTAACGTTACACCACAGGTGGGCTAAAGGTAACGTTAGACCACGGGTGGGCTAAAGGTAACGTTAGACCACGGGTGGGCTAAAGGTAACGTTAGACCACGGGTGGGCTAAAGGTAACGTTAGACCACGGGTGGGCTAAAGGTAACGTTAGACCACGGGTGGGCTAAAGGTAACGTTAGACTAAAGGTGGGCTTAAGGTAACGTTAGACCACAGGTGGGCTAAAGGTAACGTTAGACCACAGGTGGGCTAAAAGTAACGTTAGACCACGGGTGGGCTAAAGGTAACGTTAGACCACGGGTGGGCTAAAGGTAACGTTAGACCACGGGTGGGCTAAAGGTAACGTTAGACCACGGGTGGGCTAAAGGTAACGTCAGACTAAAGGTGGGTTAGACTAAAGGTGGGCTAAAGGTAACGTTAGACCACGGGTGGGCTAAAGGTAACGTTAGACCACGGGTGGGCTAAAGGTAACGTCAGACTAAAGGTGGGTTAGACTAAAGGTGGGCTAAAGGTAACGTTAGACCACAGGTGGGCTAAAGGTAACGTTAGACCACAGGTGGGTTAAAGGTAACGTTAGACCACAGGTGGGTTAAAGGTAACGTTAGACCACAGGTGGGCTAAAGGTAACGTTAGACTAAAGGTGGGCTAAAGGTAACGTTAGACTAAAGGTGGGCTAAAGGTAACGTTAGACTAAAGGTGGGTTAGACTAAAGGTAACGTTGGGCTAAAGGTAACGTTAGAGTGCGGGTGGGCTAAAGGTAACGTTAGCCCACGGGTGGGCTAAAGGTAACGTTAGCCCACGGGTGGGCTAAAGGTAACGTTAGACCACAGGTGGGCTAAAGGTAACGTTAGACCACGGGTGGGCTAAAGGTAACGTTAGACCACGGGTGGGCTAAAGGTAACGTTAGACTAAAGGTGGGATAAAGGTAACGTTAGACCACAGGTGGGCTAAAGGTAACGTTAGACCAAAGGTGGGCTAAAGGTAACGTTAGACCACAGGTGGGCTAAAGGTAACGTTAGACCACAGGTGGGCTAAAGGTAACGTTAGACCACAGGTGGGCTAAAGGTAACGTTAGACCACAGGTGGGCTAAAGGTAACGTTAGACTAAAGGTGGGCTAAAGGTAACGTTAGACCACAGGTGGGCTAAAGGTAACGTTAGACTAAAGGTGGGCTAAAGGTAACATTAGACCACAGGTGGGCTAAAGGTAACGTTAGACTAAAGGTGGGTTAGACTAAAGGTGGGTTAGACTAAAGGTGGGCTAAAGGTGGGTTAGACTAAAGGTGGGCTAAAGGTAACGTTAGACTAAAGGTGGGCTAAAGGTAACGTTAGACTAAAGGTGGGTTAGACTAAAGGTGGGCTAATGGTAACTTTAGACCACAGGTGGGCTAAAGGTAACGTTAGACCGTGGGTGGGCTAAAGGTAACGTCAGACTAAAGGTGGGTTAGACTAAAGGTGGGCTAAAGGTAACGTTACACCACAGGTGGGCTAAAGGTAACGTTAGACCACAGGTGGGCTAAAGGTAACGTTAGACCGCGGGTGAACTAAAGGTAACGTTAGACCACGGGTGGGCTAAAGGTAACGTTAGACCACGGGTGGGCTAAAGGTAACGTTAGACCACGGGTGGGCTAAAGGTAACGTTAGACCACGGGTGGGCTAAAGGTAACGTTAGACTAAAGGTGGGCTTAAGGTAACGTTAGACCACGGGTGGGCTAAAGGTAACGTCAGACTAAAGGTGGGTTAGACTAAAGGTGGGCTAATGGTAACTTTAGACCACAGGTGGGCTAAAGGTAACGTTAGACCGTGGGTGAACTAAAGGTAACGTTAGACCACGGGTGGGCTAAAGGTAACGTTAGACCACGGGTGGGCTAAAGGTAACGTTAGACTAAAGGTGGGCTTAAGGTAACGTTAGACCACAGGTGGGCTAAAGGTAACGTTAGACCACAGGTGGGCTAAAAGTAACGTTAGACCACGGGTGGGCTAAAGGTAACGTTAGACCACGGGTGGGCTAAAGGTAACGTTAGACCACGGGTGGGCTAAAGGTAACGTTAGACCACGGGTGGGCTAAAGGTAACGTCAGACTAAAGGTGGGTTAGACTAAAGGTGGGCTAAAGGTAACGTTAGACCACGGGTGGGCTAAAGGTAACGTTAGACCACGGGTGGGCTAAAGGTAACGTCAGACTAAAGGTGGGTTAGACTAAAGGTGGGCTAAAGGTAACGTTAGACCACAGGTGGGCTAAAGGTAACGTTAGACCACAGGTGGGTTAAAGGTAACGTTAGACCACAGGTGGGTTAAAGGTAACGTTAGACCACAGGTGGGTTAAAGGTAACGTTAGACCACAGGTGGGCTAAAGGTAACGTTAGACTAAAGGTGGGCTAAAGGTAACGTTAGACTAAAGGTGGGCTAAAGGTAACGTTAGACTAAAGGTGGGTTAGACTAAAGGTAACGTTGGGCTAAAGGTAACGTTAGAGTGCGGGTGGGCTAAAGGTAACGTTAGCCCACGGGTGGGCTAAAGGTAACGTTAGCCCACGGGTGGGCTAAAGGTAACGTTAGACCACGGGTGGGCTAAAGGTAACGTTAGACCACGGGTGGGCTAAAGGTAACGTTAGACCACGGGTGGGCTAAAGGTAACGTTAGACTAAAGGTGGGATAAAGGTAACGTTAGACCACAGGTGGGCTAAAGGTAACGTTAGACCAAAGGTGGGCTAAAGGTAACGTTAGACCACAGGTGGGCTAAAGGTAACGTTAGACCACAGGTGGGCTAAAGGTAACGTTAGACCACAGGTGGGCTAAAGGTAACGTTAGACCACAGGTGGGCTAAAGGTAACGTTAGACTAAAGGTGGGCTAAAGGTAACATTAGACCACAGGTGGGCTAAAGGTAACGTTAGACTAAAGGTGGGTTAGACTAAAGGTGGGTTAGACTAAAGGTGGGCTAAAGGTGGGTTAGACTAAAGGTGGGCTAAAGGTAACGTTAGACTAAAGGTGGGCTAAAGGTAACGTTAGACTAAAGGTGGGTTAGACTAAAGGTGGGCTAATGGTAACTTTAGACCACAGGTGGGCTAAAGGTAACGTTAGACCGTGGGTGGGCTAAAGGTAACGTCAGACTAAAGGTGGGTTAGACTAAAGGTGGGCTAAAGGTAACGTTACACCACAGGTGGGCTAAAGGTAACGTTAGACCACAGGTGGGCTAAAGGTAACGTTAGACCGCGGGTGAACTAAAGGTAACGTTAGACTAAAGGTGGGCTTAAGGTAACGTTAGACCACGGGTGGGCTAAAGGTAACGTCAGACTAAAGGTGGGTTAGACTAAAGGTGGGCTAATGGTAACTTTAGACCACAGGTGGGCTAAAGGTAACGTTAGACCGTGGGTGAACTAAAGGTAACGTTAGACCACGGGTGGGCTAAAGGTAACGTCAGACTAAAGGTGGGCTAAAGGTAACGTTACACCACAGGTGGGCTAAAGGTAACGTTAGACCACAGGTGGGCTAAAGGTAACGTTAGACCACAGGTGGGCTAAAGGTAACGTTAGACCGCGGGTGAACTAAAGGTAACGTTAGACCACGGGTGGGCTAAAGGTAACGTCAGACTAAAGGTGGGTTAGACTAAAGGTGGGCTAAAGGTAACGTTAGACCACGGGTGGGCTAAAGGTAACGTTAGACCACAGGTGGGCTAAAGGTAACGTTAGACCGCGGGTGAACTAAAGGTAACGTTAGACCACGGGTGGGCTAAAGGTAACGTCAGACTAAAGGTGGGTTAGACTAAAGGTGGGCTAAAGGTAACGTTAGACCACAGGTGGGCTAAAGGTAACGTTAGACCACAGGTGGGCTAAAGGTAACGTTAGACTAAAGGTGGGCTAAAGGTAACGTTAGACCACGGGTGGGCTAAAGGTAACGTCAGACTAAAGGTGGGTTAGACTAAAGGTGGGCTAAAGGTAACGTTAGACTAAAGGTGGGTTAGACTAAAGGTGGGCTAAAGGTAACGTTAGACTAAAGGTGGGTTAGACTAAAGGCAACGTTAGACTGATGTTACGTCGAAAACAAATGGCAGTAAGCCCTTGTTATGGTCTTGTCGACACTGACAGGAAGTTACTTTCGGAACACGTTTTTGTGTTGACGTTGTTCGGAGGAAAGGACAAGGCAACTTCCAGGACTGTACGGAAATGCCTGTTTAATAGTGATAATGGTGATCGCAAGGAAACGGAGTGTCGATCAGAACACGTTTTAAATGCACAACATGGCAACCTACGCTGAGTTTACAAATGTACTCAACGGTTATACTAGACGGTGTAAATTAAAAATCGCCATCGTTGACTATTAACAAAAGAGAAACGTCCACAAAGCATCTCGCTGGTCGGAACTTTTAAACAACAACGCACAAAGTGAACATAATATTCCAACTCACCGCGGTAAGCATGGAGCTCGTGGACGAGGTTCTTCCCGAACTTGTATTTCTCCAGAGGACACTCGCGCGGTAAGCATGGAGCTCGTGGACGAGGTTCTTCCCGAACTTCTATTTCTCCGGAGGACACTCGTGCGATGCGATCCCAGCATGCACTGCAGGCTGTGTCGAGGACACTACCCTACCCCTCCTCTCTGTGGGCCGTCCTCTTCACGTTAGCCAATCACATCGTCCTATGCGTTTTATACCGTCAGCCAAGCAGATCCAAGGAGATGCTGTTATCTGTTTAACTTCTACTTTTTACCTTGAACTACTATTGCTGAGAATCGAAATATATTGGGTGACACAAAACGTCTAAGGTTTATATATATTATCGCGGATAAACAACACGTTGATCATTTATGAAACAAAAAGAGAGATCAAGTAGCCGAAGTATCAAGGTGAAAGAGTTGTATTATTACTTATACTTGCAACACAAAAGCCTGAGCTAGTTTGCAAAAGTGTATAAATATATAATCATGGGGACATGCAGTCTGAATTAAGAAGAAAAGCGAATTGATCACAATATGATGCTGGTGTAGATTAGGAAATCAACAACAAACAAACAGAGGAATATCAATAAGTGGATATTTATAGAATACTTACAGTAATATTTTTTTATCAAACACTGTTTCCGAGGTATAAAACAAAGTCTTCTCAATCTTCATTTGCTCACCTGCTCCCCTAGACCAAGGTTACACATTATATATGCTATACTCAGTTGCCACAAAGAGGAAAGGAGCCTTTGATTCTTCTCATTTAATTGAACTGGCCCCAAATTTCTTAACTAAAGCTTTAATGTCTATATCCGGCTGACCTCATTCTTTCTCTCAATTTACTTATACTTACTTACATATGTTAAGGTATACAAGAACAATACATTGATGACACATCTATACAATAAGAACAATACATCGATGACACGTCTATGTATTATACAATAAGAACAATACATCGATGACACATCTATGTATTATACAATAAGAACAATACATCGATGACACGTCTATGTATTATACAATAAGAACAATACATCGATGACACGTCTATGTATTATACAATAAGAACAATACATCGATGACACGTCTATGTATTATACAATAAGAACAATACATCGATGACACATCTATGTATTATACAATAAGAACAATACATCGATGACACGTCTATGTATTATACAATAAGAACAATACATCGATGACACGTCTATTAAGGCTCAGCCCCTTATGAGAGTGTTACATGCTCGCAGTGCCTTGCAAAAGTGTTCAAGCCCCCTGCTAAATTACTAGTTTCACTGGATAACAATTAATACATTAAAATTGTACTATATATAATTGAATTTACAACAATAATACGGTGACAAAGACCATGCTACACGCCACCTAGGTGACTTTTACTGGGCTCCTCCAGACAAAGGACGCAGGGTGGGGATGTTGAAAATCTGGTTTCGTTAAAGTTTTGCATATAATGATGGCCTGGCACCTTATGCTGCCATCTAGGAGATTTCCCTGAGTGTTTGCGGTGATGGCTGGTTTAACCTGTGTGCATTAATCACTTAGTGTGCAACAGGTGTGCAGCCTCACCCAGCCTCTGAGCCCAATCAGAATCAGCCAGGTGAGACTGCTTAAACCGGCCATAATCCACACACTCCCACGAATGCTTTTAATGAATTACTAGTAAGTACAGTAATATGGGTTTTACACCACAAAATATTTTCAAGAAAACGAAAAATGGGGGGAGGGTGGTCTTTGGGGTCACAGGTCTTGTGGGTGGTCTTTGGGGTCACAGGTCTTCTGGGGGGTGGAGGTCATGGGCTGGATAGCATAGACCTGAATGGGAGTTTGATGATAGTCTCATTTGCCTTCATATTGTCCGTGAGGCCCAGATAGGAGGGTGTGTAGAGGATGGGGGAGGGTGTGTAGAGGATGGGGGAGGGTGTGTAGAGGATGGGGGAGGGTGCGTCGATGGGGGAGGGTGTGTGTCGATGGGGGAGGGTGCGTAGAGGATGGCGGAGGGTGTGTAGAGGATGGGGGAGGGTGCTTAGAGGATGGGGGAGGGTGCTTAGAGGATGGGGGAGGGTGCTTAGAGGATGGGGGAGGGTGCTTAGAGGATGCTAGGCCAGCAGCATGAGGCCCAGCTTTCTTGGTTCCAGTACTCCGACTCATTCAACTCGTTCAGTGACCACAAACACCAGGTGCTTCCTGTGTGAGCGCACCTGGTGTTTGTGGTCACTGAACGCTGGTGGAGGCTTTCTGTTCCAGGTACGTTTCCTGTATGATCGTTCAGCACGCCCGATGTTTCCTGTCAGAGGATGCTGTCAACTAATGTTGACTCATCGGTGTCCAAAAAACCAGAAGACATGGGACGTAAGGGATGTTAGTAATTATTTGTCAATCTTATATAAATATATATATATATATATATATATATATATATATATATATATCATACTCTATACATTTCCTATAGCACTGTTTTATTATACAACTATAAGCACTGAAGTAATACACTTGTCATTGATTGACTATGCATGATATCTTCAGCAATAATGGTGCATTAATGAAACCTGTGAACATTGTATGTTTTACTATAATCACAGAAATGCACTCTGGAGTATCTTATAAGATTGAAGGAAACACTTTGATACGAAAACCACATGTACTGCATATGATGTCAGTAAGCCCTGTTGACATGTGTATATTATACTATGTCTAGGGATAGGATAACACTGTTAACTAAGGGTTCATGGGCTCACCATCCAGGTCTGGTGTGACTTACAGGTCTCGGGGAATAATTAATGTTTTTATGTGTTGTGGCATAAGTGATGTATTGTTATTGGTTGACACACAACTTGATTGTCTTACTTGAGGCAGCCGGCCTGGCCTTATAGGGGTTTGGAAAGTACCTATAAGAACACCAAAAACACCAGCTAGTGGAATAGCTGATGTCAGCAGAAGTACACCAGCTGGGGTTCACGTGAGGACAGAACACTAGCTAGGGTTCTGTCAAGTAAGGTTGATTCATCGTGACCCAGATAGGAGACATGAGACATAAAGGGATGTTACTATTGTCTGTTGTTATCTATATTATTATTATTCTGAGCACTGATACAACAGCAAACAATTAGAAATGAGCACCGTTTTTAACATTACTTTGAATTACTTTAAAGGAAAATCACTGTTGTACCGTAAAAAGCACTTATTAATCGCTAACTATACTCATTGGTTAAACACTGAAGATCACAAGAGCACTTACGAGTATATACACTGGTTAGGATGGACGGCGATGTAATGTGTGTTACCATATAACCTATGAAATCAATGTATGCTTCAATGATTACGAAATGAATGTATTAAGTACATGTATAAATTAACGGGTATAAGTGACGCACTGGCTATAATGCTAAAACACTCGGGAGAATCTCTTAAGATGAAGAAACAGTTTTATGATACGAAGAGTACATTGTCAAGGAAGGTTGATTCATAGTGATCCAGATAGTGATCCAGATAGGAGATATGAGACATAAAGGGATGTTACTATTGTCTGTTGTAATAAATATTATTATTATTATCTGTTGTTATTTATATTGTTATTATTCAAGCACAAATACAACAGCAAACACTTATAATCGAGCACTGTTTTTGAGCACTGGTTTTAACTACTTTAATGGAACGACACTGATAATCACGAGAGCACTTACGAGTATATACACTGGTTGGGATATACGGCTGTTACCATATAATCTATGAAATAGAGGTATGATGATGAAATGATTGTATTACGATGTATGATGATGGAATGATTGTATTGTGTATATGTACAAGTATATGTACAAACTAATGGACGCACTGGTTCCAAAACACTCGGGACAATCTCTTACAATGAAGAAACAGTTTTATGATACAACGGGTGCATGTACTACATTAACATAATGTAAACCTTAGGCTCTACACTGTTGCCTGGGGACATGAGCTCATCATCAGGTCTAATGTGACTTTCAGATCTCCAAGAACAACATAAAGGGAGGTGTTATGTGTTGTTCGTGGTTGGAAACCACCTAACTGGGTACAATACAAAAAGCAGACGCCGTGTTGGCCATTAGTAAAGCGACCTTGTTGTTTGAAAATACATTTAACGTGCATTAGAGGACGGTCGATACCCCCAAGACAAACTCACTAATTGGAGAATGGTAGATCGCAGAGTGATTGCCCTGGCTTAACGGCAGGCCACAGGGTAATTACCCTGGTTATGTACCGGGCTAACCTTGTTGTTTGAAGAAGCCATTGGATGTACCTGTGGAAAGTACCAAGATAAATCCACTGATTGGTAAATGGTAGACAACGGGATAATTACCCCAGCTTAGATGTCAGGTTTATGTACAGAGATAACACCATCAGCAGCGACCGCTCAGGTTACACAAAAGACCGAGCGGAGAGTAGGACAGGTGACGTAAACGGCATAATGGGTAGTATGACCAATATCCCTACAAGGACATGAAGTGGGCAGAACCTTAGGCTCTATAAAACCACCCGACCTGGGAGTAAACGGAGAGGAATCTTTCGCCACGGGGGCTCCATGCAGGACGTCCACCCGAACCTTCGGAAGAACCAGAATAGTCCTATAATAATGTTGAGCAGATCCAAACCAAAGGAGAAGAGAGAATACTCTCTTAACAATTCTATTTAGCCTAGCATTTTTAGAAGCTAGCCTGAAACAGCTCAATCTCCGGAGAAGATTCCTCCTATAGCTTGGATAGCTATGTAGGCTCACTTATGCAGGCGTATAGACAATTAGGGAAAGAAATTAGATAGAACATTTTCGCTCCCCCGAAAGGAGTTTTGCTCCTTTTTTCCAATTCTACCACAATACGGCTCATCATCTCAAGTAAGCAATATGTGTGATCGTTGTTTTCTCTTTTATTTACAACTACTTATGGAAAGTATCCTTTTATTCCTTTTATATTTTATCATGTTGCTTTTTATCGAAGGATTTTTTGGCATTTTGCAATGTCCCCTCATGTAACCTGCAAGCTCATCAACTAATAAAATCATTTTAATCTTTTGTCATCGGCCGACGTCTTCTTCTTCCGGACAACAATGGATGGAGACGGAACAAGCATTGTGATTCTAAGAGGTTACCTAGTCATCATTCAAGAAACATATCCCTAGAGTTACTACCGTCCAAACTCTTAAACAAATCCCAGCAAACTTCCAAGTGCACAGGTCCCAGGGGAGAGCTACTACACAGACGCGACCGGCAGCCACGGTCCTGGCCAGGGTTATGCCCAGGGGTGGGGCGCCGGAGTAAGCGGGGTGGGCGTCTGGTATACAGTAGTTAGGGGCTGGGCGAATCTCCCCACCAGCTTGTTCACATCCGTTACAGGACAACAAGCTTCACATAGTGACGGATCTAACAACGCCTTTGAGTTGAAAAGTGCGTGTTAAAGTTTCAGTAGAAGTCCATGCACAATCTAGAAAGCCCCTGTATGGGCTGTACTTCCCCATGCTAGATAAAGCATGTAGCAAGGTCCCTGATACACTCCACCCAGGTGGCTTTTATTGGGCTCCTCCAGACAAAGGACGCAGGGTGGTGATGTTAGAAATCCAGTTTATTGTTAAAGTTGCAGTAAATGAACATGACCATGGTGCTCCACTGCCATGCAGGAGATCTCTCAGAGTGTGTGTGGTGATGGCTGGTTTAACCCTGTTGCACATTGATTGCTCAGTGTAAGTAGTATATAAGCAACCCCCTTTAGAGCAAAAGCCACACCCAGGTCATAGGTCAGATCAAAGCGGAAACCACACATACAACATCCGGTCTGTCCCAGTGTTGACCGGTGTTGACCACTGCTGTCCCAATGTTAACCATGTTGAGCAAACGGAAGTTGTATTCCTGCTAAACATCCGTTTTGTTAAACATCCGTTTAGTTAGAATAGGCAGAATGCTCCGGAAGTGGCTGTGATGCCTGTGATGCCTGTGATGCCTGTGATGCCTGTGATGCCTGTGATGCCTGTGATGCCTGCGTTGCCTGAGGATCCGGTGTGTCTGAGGCGCCGGAACTGAGTGTGTGGCTCCGGTGTGTCTGAGGGGAAAGGATTAAACAGGGGCTATCTTAAAAAGGGGGCATGGGGAAAGGGTGGGGGTCAAGCGTGGAGAGGTGTTTATGGGATGGTGTGTGTGTGTGTGTGTGTGTGTGTGTGTGTGTGTGTGTGTGTGTGTGTGTGTGTGTGTGTGTGAAGCGGGGTTTTCAAAACATATAGTCTTGGTTGTCGACATACATTGAAATCAAACAAAAGGGTGAAACAGTTTCAAAGGGGGCATGGGGAAAGGGTGGGGGTCAAGCGTGGAGAGGTGTTTATGGGATGGTGTGTGTGTGTGTGTGTGTGTGTGTGTGTGTGTGTGTGTGTGTGTGTGTGTGTGTGTGTGTGTGTGTGACATACGGGGTGGGGGCATTTTTAAAAGCGGGTGTGTGTCTGTTAGGATAGTATTGCCTTTAAAAACAGTCATCCTTTGTGGTTATACACATCTTTCTCATCATGGACACAGCAACAGCAGAGCACCAGGAAAGCGTGAAGCGGCCTTCTCTAGGTATGTGGATGGGTCATACACCACAATATAACCAAGGGGCTATGGAGGATGATATGCCAGTGCCTAATGCTCCACTCAAGAGAATGAAGAATTCTAAAATCGGTGGAGATCGACGCACAGAAGCATCAACTGTGTATTATGGCGATGAAGGCTTTGCGTACGTAATTTCATTCAAGGATGGATATGTTGTGTTAAAAGCAAAAGACTGTGATGATGATCTACGCATGTCTACCCATGATTGGCTACATTTCCGTGAGAATGTATGTCCTGAGCTGGATATTGAAGGATGGAGTCAAGGCCCCTATGTCTCCCAGTGGCATGGGGATTTGGGATCCAAGATATACCGCATGGAGACAAATCTTTTTATGAAGAAGAAGAGTGATTTTATATTTTTCCGTCGTTGCTCTAATCCTATCCTGTTTCTGAACAATCGTGATCCATTTTGCATAGACAGACACCCGACCCATAACAGTGCTATAGCATCTGATTGTTGGTTTGACACTGTCTTTTTCATTCAGTGGGGTGATTGGCCCGAGATACAAGCGCTTTTTCAGGATATTGACAGAGTTGTCAAACAGTACCTGCGCGAATGCTCTTACGGAGAAATTAAAAAAGAGCTATTTGGGTCTGATGAAGACAATGCAGAGGATCTCATTAATGATCTATCGTGTAGTGATGCTACATTGTTCAAGCAGCTGTAGAACATGGTGAATATATAGAAAAAGCCCAAATGTATTCTATTTTTTTCTTTTCTTTTTTTTGTTGGTGTCTAAATGTAAAATGTGTTATGTTATACAGATCAGGACAATGATGATCCCCAGTATGGAGACGAGAACATGCAAGATGATGATGATTTAGACGGGGGTACAACTAGCAAATGGTTACAAGACTTAGCCGACCAGCTGGATCGAATGTATCTAACATATACACAGGGCAGCAAGATGGAGGCGGATACGGCGACGCAGAATGAGGATTGGCAACTGATGACCCCTCGTCTAAACCCTGAATCCCTGGGCGTTTTGAGAGCTACGACGTGTATATGTGTGGAAGCCATCATCAACATGAAGGTCCATGCCGACTGTTGGGGATGTGCGTACAACAACCCGAGTCAACGACGCCATAGCTGTCTACAAGGACCATCATGGTATCATTACGAAGACCATTATGATGATATATGTGATGCGTTGTATAGAAAACCATTCCAGCTACTTTTAGTAACTGTTTTAAAAAATACAACCGGTCTATCAGTTCCCTCTGACAAAATGATTGGTGTATCGGAGTCTGTTCTATGCGATTTACTATCTGAAACATATGTTATGGATAAAATACATGAAATAAGAGAAAAGAATATCACCCCGGAGCATAAGAGTAAAATACATGCTGCAACCCTTGCATGGTGTACATTGTCAGGGTGTTGCATGTGATTTAAAAAGAAATGGGTAATTTAATTTCTAGTGGATATGACCTGTTGTTTCATTCTGTAGCCGATAGGCTTGCTGTTCTGATGTGTAGTATGGCTGTCAATAGTGATGCTGTTAAGCCTAGGGGCTATGATACTTTTATCAATCATAATATGTATATCAAACATTTGTATAAGGATTGGCCTGATATGGTCAAAACATGCTCTCATGACATGATGCCTATGAATTTAAATCTGTCTGTATTACTAAACTATTTCTCCAATAATATGTGTTTTAGTGTCGGCCATGTTATGTGTGTGAGTGCATTTGTATCTGATGTCTTCAAGTTGAACACGGATACACATATGAATTGTCTTACTGAGGCTCGATTGATAGCTTGTAAAATGGTGCAGAAAAACAAAACAGCATGTAAACAGTATCTCGACATGGTGGAGAGTGGGAGTTTGTTTTTTAAATAAAAAGATGTAAACGATGGTTGTTGTTCAGTCTGTCAATCTTACCCCATATGGATAGACTGTTGTCTAAAGCTTATTACGACCCCGCAGGGGCTGGTGCTTATGGGGGTGTTAATAAACTACGAGCGGCCCTTAAAAATAGCAAGGGTCAGATACCTCCTCTAGACTATATCAAGAAATGGTTATTGAAACAAGACGCCTATACTCTGCATACTCCGTCTGCGATACATTTCCGTAGAAACAGTGTATTGGTTAGCGGTATAGATAAACAGTTCCAGGCTGATCTAGTGGATATGACGGAGTATTCAGCCGAAAATGATGGTGTGCGTTTTCTGCTGACATGTATCGACGTGTTTTCAAAATATGCGTGGGTGCGTTGTTTACCATCCAAGAGTGCTAATGACGTCAGCAAAGCTTTTGGAGATATTCTCAAAGAAGGCCGTGTCCCCGAGAAACTGCAGACCGACGCTGGAAAATAATTTTACAACAAAATGTTTCAGCGGTTGCTAGAGAGGCATAACATTAAACATTTCTCTACATATAACGAGACTAAGGCCTGTATAGTCGAGCGTTTCAATAGGACTCTAAAAACAAACATGTGGAGATATTTAACGGCCGCTAACTCCAAACGGTATGTGGATAAACTACAGGACATGGTTCATGCTTATAACCACTCATACCATAGATCGATCAAAATGACACCTGTCAGTGTCGTTAAAGATAATGAGACACGTGTATTTAACAATCTCTACAAAACAAATCCGGAAACTAAGATAGTGTTCAGGTATGATGTTGGTGATACGGTTCGAATTTCAAAAGTCAAAGCGACATTTGGAAAGGGCTACAAACAGACATATACAGATGAATATTTTACAATATCAGAGAGACTTTCAAGACATCCTCCGGTTTATAAGTTAAAAGACTATGGCGGTGACACTGTGCAAGGCACTTTTTATGAAAAGGAGATGCAAAAAGTGATTCTGACAAAAACTAAAGAATTTAAAATAGAAAAGATTATCGATAGAAAAAAGGTGGGGCGAAAGAACATGGTATTAGTCAAATGGTTGGGGTGGCCGGAGGTTTTCAATTCATGGATATCTGAGAAGGTTATAGTCCCCACGTGAAGAGAAACAGGTGTCAGTATAGCCTGTGACACAGCTGCGACACTGCTGTGACGGGATAATGCACTCTCTGAAGGAGGCTGATGGGGGTTTTTATGTGACCCTAGCAAGTAATGCCTCTGCATCGATCTATCCTCAAAATAGAATATGGAATTTTAAAACTAAACTAGCAAAAGCTATACAGACCAAACAATCCTACGAGGTAGGGCTGATTGAAGTTCAGTACCCCACCAGATGGAAAAGCTTCCCTGCTTCAGACGCCATAGCAACAGTTGTGAACGACAAATTAAGAGGGAGGATGGACGTGTCACTAACTGTTGGCTTCTACAACACCATTGCAGCGCTTTTAAAGGAAATCAACACATCTGTTGCAGAACAGGTTTCTTTTGGTACCCTGATACTCCAACATAATGGTATTAGAAACCATGTATACATCGAAGGTGATGGGTTCATGGGTATTGCCTTTAAAGGAAAACTGGCCACTATCCTGGGTTTCAAAGAAGGTGTGGTTATGTACCCTGTTGATAAGCCACGCGTGACCTACACACCCTATCCTGCCGACATCCATGGAGGCAGCTATAATATGTTTATCTATAGCGACATTGTGGATCATCAACTTGTAGGAGACTATTACGTACCGCTGCTAAGGTGTATTAATACCACCGACACAAGCAAGAAATACAGCATTCGGATATACGATCGGCCGCATTACGTTCATATGTCCCGAGATACTATTGGAGACATTGAAATTGATCTAAAGTGTGACCAGAACTTGAATATTCCATTCATTTACGGTAAAGTGATCATCAAACTGCATTTTAGACCCATAAAACAACAGCGATACTAGCACACTTTTGGAAGATGGGCTATAGACCGCCTTACGATGAGGGAAAATACGTCCAATATTACGTAAACCAGGCAGGGAGCGGTTTGCCTGGCTACATTGGCAGCAGCACACAGTATGGAGCCGGAATCGGGGGAATGTTCCGCAGCCTCTTCAGAATGGCTATGCCTTTGTTCAGAAGGGGTGTGAGCATAGCCAAACCACATTTGAAAGCGGCTGCCAGAAACATTATAGGAGACGTGATGTCAAATATAGCCCATGCATCAACTGCGCAGCAACAGCAGGGGTCAGGCATGGTTGCTTCATTCGATAGGCCTACTATATACCCACCTACGAACGGGGGGCGGGGCCGTGCACCTAAAAGACGCCGAAAACAGAATAAAACAGGGGTCGTTGGTAGAAAAAGGGCAAAACCCAAGAAAAGCAAAAAGGCATCAAATCGTCACTTCAGAGGAGGTGCTAACGATATATTTCTTTAGACCGAATAATCCGTACTGAATACCAATGGCTCTACTCCATCGAATGTCAGAAGAATGCGTCAAGAGTGAACTGGATCTTTTCACTCTACCGTTAACACAGACGTCGATAGATAAATGTACCTATGTTGAAATACCACCGCTATCAGCGATAACAGATAGCGGGCCCATAGAGTTCTTTGTATCAGCCAGCAGCGAAGACTATATGGATCTAAACAACACATATCTGCATCTCCGGGTCAAGATTACTAATCCTGATGGAACAGACTTGGCCCTGCCGGCCGAGGTGGGCCTGATCAACTACCCTGGATGCACACTATTCTCACAAGTGGATATTACGCTGGGTGATAGGCTTATTACCCAGTCGTCAAATACCTATCCTTATCGGGGTATTATAGAATGCTTGCTAAACTATGGCAACGGTACACTGGAGACCCAATTTGGATGTGGACTATTCAGCAAAGACACAAGCGGTCACATGGATGACCGTTCCCCAACAGGAGATAATGCTGGATTAACAAATAGGGCTGCCTATACGACAGCTAGCCGTATAGTTGACCTGATAGCTCCTATACACGCAGATATGTTTTTCCAGGAGAAACTATTGATTAACGGCGTTGATCTACGCATGAAATTCATTAGAGCAAAAAACAATTTCTGTCTTATGGCCGCTGGTAATCTGGAATACAGAGTCTCTATAGTGATTGCCAGTGTCTTTATTAAAAAGGTTTCTATAGCGCCAGGCGTGAAGTTAGCTCATGCCAAAGCATTGACACAAGCTAACGGGAAGTACCCCGTTGATAGGGTATGTCTTAAGAATGTATCCATCCCTGCAGGCACTAGAATATGCAATCAGGACAATCTGTTTCTAGGGCAGATTCCGAAGATGATTATTATAGGCTTTGTAGAAAACGAATCATTCACAGGCAGTTATGCTAGGAATCCCTTCAGATTTCAGCATTTCGATACAGATTTCTTAGCTCTTTACTGTGATGGACAATCATTTCCAGCTAAACCTTTTCAACCTGACTTTAGAAACGAACTGTATACCAGAGAATATTTCCAGCTTATTCAGGCCACAGGCCGTCAGCTGAAGGATAGGGACATGGCCATTAATCGCAAAGAATTTGGGAATGGTTATACGCTGTTTTGTTTCAACCTTGAAGCAGATGAAGGATGGGGACAACACGTGTCGCTTGTCAGAACAGGCAACGTAAGGCTTGAAGTACGATTCAGCAGAGCTCTGCCTATAACCGTCAATTTAATTTGTTACGCAGTCTATGACTCTATTATAGAAATATCGAACAGACGGCAGGTGTTACTGGACTATTACTAAAAACGGTTGTAATGAATACTATTGAGCTAACAGCTGTTGGTCTGAAGATTGCCCGCAAGGCTTCTTTTCTGGGTGTCGTGGCGAGCAACCACCTGCCTAGAGCCGTTCATCAGTTATCTGCTATGGTGGTGGTTAATACCGAACCGTCAAATTTAGATGGTGCACATTGGCTGGCTATATACATTACAGCCCAAAGACATGGATACTTTTTTGACTCCTATGGCAACCCACCTACATACTCGGAGTTTCCTGTAGCCATACACCTGTTTCTTAAACATAACTGTAGCGATGTAATTTATTCTACACAACAGGTTCAGGATCATCTAAGTACAGCATGTGGACAACATTGTGTATTTTTCTTGTTTAATATGCAAAGAGATGTATCCTACCAGACGTATTTGAGACTGTATGACGATAATCTACCCCATAATGATAAAATGGTATGTGACTTTGTTAATCGGATACAATCTAATGTTTGTAATGAACATCATTTTACGTGTGTCCAGTCGTGTCGCAGCGTGTAATATGTAGCATGTATTTTGAAAATAAAAAGACCAGGTAGACAGGCAAATATTGTGGTTATTTGATTTTATTCAAGCATGAAACACATTACATCCAATGACATAATAATAGTAATAAAAAACACCTTAATATACAGCCAATGACATAATAATAAATAATAATAAAAAACATATAACAATATAAAAAACCCCACAAATAAAAACTTTTAAATCAAAAATTCAGCCATTCACGCATTTGCTGATTAGGGGAGCTAAAAGGGGGCCCCGTTTCCTTAAGTATACTCCTCTTTCTTCTTTTTCTTGATACAGACTTTGATTGTTCAACACTCCTTATCTCAGGTGTAGCGCCATACCTGCTGCCTAGGATAGACACCCCTGATTCTGATGCATCAACACTATCCAATGCAGGGTTGTTCTTATACAGGCTAATAATCTGTCTTAGTCGTTTACTAGGTATAGAGGTTGTTGGTACATTTATAGAGGCTAAAGATTTTAAAAAAGCATTCCATCCATGGGGTCTGGCAGAGTCTAAAATAGTGTAGGGGGCCGTAACATTCTTTAACAAATCATACAAGTGAGACCCCTTTATAGTCTCTCCTTTTATTACAATTTCACCCCTGTTGGTCCACGATACATCTTTAGACTTCTTCAAGGATTCCAATATATACACAGCGTTTCTCTTGCTTTTTGGAGGAATATGTTTCAACACGTCATCAAAAATATGATCAGCACCATCTCCGTCAACACGGTCCTCTGTATGGCCGGCATGACCCCCTCCCCCCTCATCAGACAGTGATATAGTCAAACCCCCTTTCTCCTGTTCCCCTTGTTTTACCATTGCTAAATAACGTTGTAGAACAGCCCCATACTTTTTGGCTTTTTCATGCAGATCATCATCCGGTGTGTTCAACACCGTCTCCATAGCTTTATCCAATTCATTTTCAGCAGTCTGTCTAACAGAAGCGCGCTGGCTGGTATGCTTTAAGGCATCTAGTTGATGCTGAGGAACTAGATACATCTTCTGAGCATGCTCCATAATCATAAAAGAGGTTAACCACCTCTTGAGAAAAGGCTGGTAATCAATGGTATTGCAACACTCAACAATGGCAACAAAAAACCCCCGGTCTGATTAATAAGTCTTTTCTTTTTAGAGATCAATACCTTCTTACTAGCCAGCAGCCTGATGTCCTTTTTTTGTTTCTGCAGTCTTTTGTGCATACGGGGGGACAACGGTATCCGGCCTTGTAAAATGTTCAAAGCTATTTCCCACAGAGCTTTGATAAAATCATCGTTGGCTGTACGTAGAATAACTTTCCGTAGAGCTGGCGGTGCTTTATATAACAGCTTCAGACGGTCACTGTTTCTGGTTATGCGTGACGACATTGTTTATAGCTAATCACTTTAACGGCTGGGTGTAGACAACTTGTCGGTCCGATAAAATAGCTGTTCTAAGCCTCATGTGGTCAGGTGTCTTGGCTTTAAAGTCAACTAACAAATAGCCATAAGGTAAACAAGTAGCATCGTTAAAGGACTCCACAAAATACTTTGTCTTACAAGGAAACATCTGCCTAGCTATTAACAAAATCTGATATTTGTCACGTGGGTTTTTAAACAATACCATGTAATTTGTGTTTAAACTTATTGTTCTACTAGCTTTACCTTGCATAAATAAATTCTGTACCAGATACATACAGCTTAGGTTACGATGGTGTACATATTTGGTAAAAACATGTTGAACCTCTAAATAATTGCTAGCATCATTCATCAAGTCATCAATAATGAGAAGATTTCTCATATGAGGAGGCAAGAGTGTATCGTCGCATAGAGATGCGGGGATCCCCTCCACAAAGTGAATGACCCTTATTTTTAACAATTCATCATCCATAGGTTGCCAACATGAATAAATGTAGACTATACGGTCAATCTTTTCTGAAAATATCTGATCGGCGTTTTCGATCACGGTTTTGACAAAGTAGGTCTTTCCACTGTTTGAGGGACCTGATACCACCATACTGAATGGATGCTGAAGCCGGGGGTCAAACATTTCACCCTCTCCCTTCTTCTGTCTAGTAGCCATAAGGAAGTGTGGTATAATCATCAAAGACCCTGCGCTTGTTGTAAACCACACGAAGGCGTTTCATCACTGTGGCGTTTTTAAGCTGGAGCCTCTTCTTATCCCTCTGTATGGTATCTACTTTGGTGATAATCTCTCTGTCCATAGGCTGATGTGTCACAAAACCGTGTACTAAACTCGTGAGTGTCTGTTGGGTGACAACTTCAATCAGCCCTACCTCGTAGGGTTGTTTGGTCTGTATAGCTTTTGCTAGTTTAGTTTTAAAATTCCATATTCTATTTTGAGGATAGATCGATGCAGAGGCATTACTTGCTAGGGTCACATAAAAACCCCCATCAGCCTCCTTCAGAGAGTGCATTATCCGTCACAGCTGTGTCGCAGCTGTGTCACAGGCTATACTGACACCTGTTTCTCTTCACGTGGGGACTATAACCTTCTCAGATATCCATGAATTGAAAACCTCAGGCCACCCCAACCATTTGACTAATACCATATTCTTTCGCCCCACCTTTTTTCTATAGATAATCTTTTCTATTTTAAATTCTTTAGTTTTTGTCACAATCACTTTTTGCATCTCCTTTTCATAAAAAGTGCCTTGCACAGTATCACCGCCATAGTCTTTTAACTTATAAACCGGAGGATGTCTTGAAAGTCTCTCTGATATTGTAAAATATTCATCTGTATATGTCTGTTTGTAGCCCTTTCCAAATGTCGCTTTGACTTTTGAAATTCGAACCGTATCACCAACATCATACCTGAACACTGTCTTAGTTTCCGGCTTTGTTTTGTAGAGATTGTTAAATACACGTGTCTCATTATCTTTAACGACACTGACAGGTGTCATTTTGATCGATCTATGGTATGAGTGGTTATAAGCATGAACCATGTCCTGTAGTTTATCCACATACCGTTTGGAGTTAGCGGCCGTTAAATATCTCCATATGTTTGTTTTTAGAGTCCTATTGAAACGCTCGACTATACAGGCCTTAGTCTCGTTATATGTAGAGAAATGTTTAATGTTATGCCTCTCTAGCAACCGCTGAAACATTTTGTTGTAAAATTCTTTTCCAGCGTCGGTCTGCAGTTTCTCGGGGACACGGCCTTCTTTGAGAATAGCTCCAAAAGCTTTGCTGACGTCATTAGCTCTCTTGGATGGTAAACAACGCACCCACGCATATTTTGAAAACACGTCGATACATGTCAGCAGAAAACGCACACCATCATTTTCGGCTGAATACTCCGTCATATCCACTAGATCAGCCTGGAATTGTTTATCTATACCGCTAACCAATACTCTGTTTCTACGGAAATGTATCGCAGATGGGGTATGTAGAGTATAGGCGTATTGTTTCAATAACCATTTCTTGATATAGTCTAGAGGAGGTATCTGACCCTTGCTATTTTTAAGGGCCACTCGTAGTTTATTAACACCCCCATAAGCACCAGCCCCGGCGGGGTCGTAATAAGCTTTAGACAACAGTCTATCCATATCGGGTAAGATTGACAGACTGAACAACAACCATCGTTTACATCTTTTTATTTAAAAAACAAACACCCACTCTCCACCATGTCGAGATACTGTTTACATGCTGTTTTGTTTTTCCGTACCATTTTACAAGCTATCAATCGAGCCTCAGTAAGACAATTCATACGTGTATCCGTGTTCAACTTGAAGACATCAGATACAAATGCACACACACACATAACTTGACCGACACTAAAACACATATTTGCGGAGAAATAGTTTAGTAATACAGACAGATTTAAATCCATAGGCATCATGTCATGAGAGTATGTTTTGACCATATCAGACCAATCCTTATACAAATGTTTGATATATATATTATGATTGATAAAAGTATCATAGCCCCTAGGCTTAACAGCATCACTATTGACAGCCATACTACACATCAGTACAGCAAGCCTATCGGCTACAGAATGAAACAACAGGTCATATCCACTAGAAATTAAATTACCCATTTCTTTAAAATCAGTGGCAACACCCTGCCAATGTACGGCCCCATACACGGGTTGCAGCAGCTATTTTACTCAGATGATCCGGGGTGACATACTTTTCTCTTAATTCATTTATTTTATCCATAACATATGTTTCAGATAGTAAATCGCATAGAACAGACTCCGATACACCAATCATTTTGTCAGAGGGAACTGATAGACCGGTTGTATTTTTTAAAACAGTTACTAAAAGTAGCTGGAATGGTTTTCTATACAACACTGCACATATATCATCATAATGGGCTTCGTAATGATACCATGACGGTCCTTGTAGACAACTATGGCGTCGCTGACTCGGGTTGTTGTACACACAGCCCCAACAGTCGGACCGGACCTTCTTGTTGATGATGGCTTCCACACATACACACGTCGTAGCTCTCAAAACGCCCAGGGATTCAGGGTTTAGACGCGGTGTCGTTAGGTTCCAACGCACATCCAACATCAACGTATCCGCCTCCAATGTGTTACCCTGGTCATCCTGTATATTTGATAGATACATGCGTCCCAGCTGGTCGTCATAGTCTTGTAACCATTTGCTAATTGTATCCCCTTCTAAATCATCAGCTTGCATGCTCTCGTCTCCGTATTGTGGTTCATCATTGTCCTGATCTGTATAACATAACAAATTTACATTTAGACACCAACAAAAAAAAAGAAAAGAAAAAATAGAACACATTTGGGCTTTTTTCTATATATTCACCATGTTCTACAGCTGCTTGAACAATGTAGCCTCACTACACGATAGATCATTAATGAGATCCTCTGCATTGTCTTCATCAGACCCGAATAGCTCTTTTTTAATTTCTCCGTAAGAGCATTCGCGCAGGTACTGTTTGACAACTCTGTCAATATCCTGAAAAAGCGCTTGTATCTCGGGCCAGTCAACCCACTGAATGAAAAAGACAGTGTCAAACCAACAATCAGATGCTATAGCACTGTTACGGGTCGGGTGTCTATCTATGCAAAATGGGTCATGATTGCTCAGAAACAGGATAGGATTAGAGCAACGACGGAAAAATATAAAATCACTCTTCTTCTTCATAAAAAGATTTGTCTCCATGCTGTATATCACGGATCCCAAATCCCCATGCCACTGGGAGACATAGGGGCCTTGACTCCATCCTTCAATATCCAGCTCAGGACATACATTCTCACGGAAATGTAGCCAATCATGGGTAGACATGCGTAGATCATCATCACAGTCTTTTGCTTTTAACACAACATATCCATCCTTGAATTAAATTACGTACGCAAAGCCTTCATCGCCATAATACACAGTTGATGCTTCTGTGCGTCGATCTCCACCGATTTTAGAATTCTTCATTCTCTTGAGTGGAGCATTAGGCACTGGCATATCATCCTCCATAGCCCCTTGGTTATATTGTGGTGTATGACCCATCCACATACCTAGAGAAGGCCGCTTCACGCTGTCCTGGTGCTCTGCTGTTGCTGTGTCCATGATGAGAAAGATGTGTATAACCACAAAGGATGACTGTTTTTAAAGGCAATACTATCCTAACAGACACACACCCGCTTTTAAAAATGCCCCCACCCCGTATGTCACACACACACACACACACACACACACACACACACACACACACACACACACACACACACACACACACACACACACACACACACACACACACACACCATCCCATAAACACCTCTCCACGCTTGACCCCCACCCTTTCCCCATGCCCCCTTTGAAACTGTTTCACCCTTTTGTTTGATTTCAATGTATGTCGACAACCAAGACTATATGTTTTGAAAACCCCGCTTCACACACACACACACACACACACACACACACACACACACACACACACACACACACACACACACACACACACCATCCCATAAACACCTCTCCACGCTTGACCCCCACCCTTTCCCCATGCCCCCTTTTTAAGATAGCCCCTGTTTAATCCTTTCCCCTCAGACACACCGGAGCCACACACTCAGTTCCGGCGCCTCAGACACACCGGATCCTCAGGCAACGCAGGCAACGCAGGCATCACAGGCATCACAGGCATCACAGCCACTTCCGGAGCATTCTGCCTATTCTAACTAAACGGATGTTTAACAAAACGGATGTTTAGCAGGAATACAACTTCCGTTTGCTCAACATGGTTAACATTGGGACAGCAGTGGTCAACACCGGTCAACACTGGGACAGACCGGATGTTGTATGTGTGGTTTCCGCTTTGATCTGACCTATGACCTGGGTGTGGCTTTTGCTCTAAAGGGGGTTGCTTATATACTACACTCTTGAGTGGAGCATTAGGCACTGGCATATCATCCTCCATAGCCCCTTGGTTATATTGTGGTGTATGACCCATCCACATACCTAGAGAAGGCCGCTTCACGCTGTCCTGGTGCTCTGCTGTTGCTGTGTCCATGATGAGAAAGATGTGTATAACCACAAAGGATGACTGTTTTTAAAGGCAATACTATCCTAACAGACACACACCCGCTTTTAAAAATGCCCCCACCCCGTATGTCACACACACACACACACACACACACACACACACACACACACACACACACACACACACACACACACACACACACACACACCATCCCATAAACACCTCTCCACGCTTGACCCCCACCCTTTCCCCATGCCCCCTTTGAAACTGTTTCACCCTTTTGTTTGATTTCAATGTATGTCGACAACCAAGACTATATGTTTTGAAAACCCCGCTTCACACACACACACACACACACACACACACACACACACACACACACACACACACACACACACACACACACACACACACACACACCATCCCATAAACACCTCTCCACGCTTGACCCCCACCCTTTCCCCATGCCCCCTTTTTAAGATAGCCCCTGTTTAATCCTTTCCCCTCAGACACACCGGAGCCACACACTCACTTCCGGCGCCTCAGACACACCGGATCCTCAGGCAACGCAGGCAACGCAGGCATCACAGGCATCACAGGCATCACAGGCATCACAGGCATCACAGCCACTTCCGGAGCATTCTGCCTATTCTAACTAAACGGATGTTTAACAAAACGGATGTTTAGCAGGAATACAACTTCCGTTTGCTCAACATGGTTAACATTGGGCAGCAGCGGTCAACACCGGTCAACACTGGGACAGACCGGATGTTGTATGTGTGGTTTCCGCTTTGATCTGACCTATGACCTGGGTGTGGCTTTTGCTCTAAAGGGGGTTGCTTATATACTACACTCTTGAGTGGAGCATTAGGCACTGGCATATCATCCTCCATAGCCCCTTGGTTATATTGTGGTGTATGACCCATCCACATACCTAGAGAAGGCCGCTTCACGCTTTCCTGGTGCTCTGCTGTTGCTGTGTCCATGATGAGAAAGATGTGTATAACCACAAAGGATGACTGTTTTTAAAGGCAATACTATCCTAACAGACACACACCCGCTTTTAAAAATGCCCCCACCCCGTATGTCACACACACACACACACACACACACACCATCCCATAAACACCTCTCCACGCTTGACCCCCACCCTTTCCCCATGCCCCCTTTGAAACTGTTTCACCCTTTTGTTTGATTTCAATGTATGTCGACAACCAAGACTATATGTTTTGAAAACCCCGCTTCTCACACACACACACACACACACACACACACACACACACACACACACACACACACACACACACACCCACACACACACACACACACACACACACACACACACACCATCCCATAAACACCTCTCCACGCTTGACCCCCACCCTTTCCCCATGCCCCCTTTTTAAGATAGCCCCTGTTTAATCCTTTCCCCTCAGACACACCGGAGCCACACACTCACTTCCGGCGCCTCAGACACACCGGATCCTCAGGCAACGCAGGCATCACAGGCATCGCAGGCATCACAGGCATCACAGCCACTTCCGGAGCATTCTGCCTATTCTAACTAAACGGATGTTTAACAAAACGGATGTTTAGCAGGAATACAACTTCCGTTTGCTCAACATGGTTAACATTGGGACAGCAGCGGTCAACACCGGTCAACACTGGGACAGACCGGATGTTGTATGTGTGGTTTCCGCTTTGATCTGACCTATGACCTGGGTGTGGCTTTTGCTCTAAAGGGGGTTGCTTATATACTACTAGTGTACAACAAGTGTGCAGTCTCACCCAGCTCCAGAGTCTAATCAGTCTGACTCGGGCCAGGTGAGGCTGCTTAAACCAGCCATCATCCACACACACTCCCACACAGCCCCAACCCCGTCATTCAATGCATCGGGCTTTGGAGTTGACGAGATACCTTTCTGAATGGACCTAACAACAGGTTCGTCATACAACTGTTAAGGGGAGATTGTACACAAATGCTGCACTTTACCAGTTTTGTGCTGCAGGTTTGTTTTTAAATGTTTCAACTTGAAATGCCATATTTGGATTTCAAAGAGGTGAATTCAAACCGAAACAATTCATTTCCATATACAAAATTCAACGGCTTTTAAAATGCAAAACATTATGGCAGGGATTTGCATACAGTCCACCATATCATCAAGCAATGAAAGAAGAATCAAACAATACAGATATAGTCATTAGGGCTAGAAAGAAGCCGTTACTTTCTGTAGACGGAAAACTGATGACAAAAGGAAATGTACTGTGTAGTAGACAAAGCCATCTCGAGTGCAGGCTTCGAAAACTCAGACAATAAGACAAATGACTCATAACAAAAGCTGACACAGGTCTGATCGTGAGGAAAACCACGATCGAAGCAGAAACAGAAAACCACAAGCGACGCGTAACAGCGTCCTACTAAGCAACAATAACGGCGTCCCACCTGGAAGTGGAGACTTGCTCTCAACTTGGGCATGAAGAACCGGTACACCAGATACTCTGAGAAGAAGAACCGTCCCACCTGAAGGGCGGGAACTCAACACTTAAAAACCCCAACTGGACACTGACATGTGTGTGTTAGCCCAGCGAGGCTCGAGCGAGCTTCGTTGTCTTTCCCTGCGTGGAGAACTCGGTACCGAGTAGCTGATAGACCTGTAATATCGTTCTTGTACTATTCTATTGATAGACCTTGTTTTATACTAATTAAAATCACGGGAATCGTCAACTCAATTGAAGTGTTGAACTCAATTCTTACTTAGGAGGGTTCCATATAAATATAAGCCAACTCGATCATTTTACTAGACAACATTTCCTTAGAAAAGGTGGGCACAACTCATCGAGGATCCATCTTGGAGTGGCAGTGAGTCACAGTAATAACCACAAATTTGTCCCAACGTTTCTGCTGGATAAAGTCTCCTACCTACCTATTCACCTCTATGATATTGGAAAAGCATAATAATGATGAATAATAATAATAGTATTTTGTACGGGTGCTGAGGCACTTGCCCCTTAGGGGGAGGGGCACTTGCTCTTGTTGCCCCCCCCCCCCCCCGACCCCCCCACATGTATGTATGTATTTGTTATAAATTCTCTTCAACTTTATTTTCATTATGCAGAGGACATTGAATGTAGTTACTATCGAACCAAAACTGCTCTGGATATACAGCCAATGTAACTGCAGCAGTGTTACAGCAAAGTAATGCCATGTCTCTTACAATATGTAAATTATTGTGACCCCCCCCCCCCCCCCCCCCCCCCCCCCCCCCCCCCCCACCTACGGCCCCCCCCTACACGGCTGGAACTGGAGGCCATCGCCCCCCAGGGAGATCAGGACGTGCACAACGCAGGCACCCGAGAAGTAAGTAAGAGGCGTCGCGATCAACCCCGTGGTTCCGGTAACTCACCGCGGTCGCTTTCTGCCCAGGCGAACAACACGCCAGATGTTTCCGGTTAAATGCATTCCTTTGAGTAGAGGTTCGAGTTCGTGCACGATCAAGGAAGCCCATAGCTGTACTTCCCCTTTCTACATAGAGTATACATGCCCTGTTTGTGAGCGAGAGGGTGAGACGCCTTCATTCACACAGACGAGCGCTCTCCTCCCAAGGGGAGAAGAACGCTCTTCTACTTTAGAACCAAAAAGCCTGACGCACGGAGCTTGGGCTAACTTGGGCTAACTTGGGCTACTTGGCGAATAGCACATTGGATTGAAATCCAAAGGGAAGAGAGACCTGCCTAATGGACACCAGTTTCACGGGGATCCATTAGTCAAGTCAGGTAAACGTTATTTATACAGCACATTTCATACACAAGGCAGACTCAACGCGCTTCACATAAAAACATGTTATACAATAAATTAAAACCGGATGAAATACATTTAACAACTGGATTTAAAACAATCCATAAAAGACACATGGGAACAGGATTTAAAAGAATGCATGAAAGACATTTGAATAAATGATTTATTAAAAGTGCATTATAGTTTAGCAGAAAGCGAATGTGAACATAAATGTTTTTAACCTTGATCTAAATGTAGTCAGCGTTGGAGCAAGTCTCAGATCTTCAGGAAGTTTATTCCAGCTATGTGTCCCATAGCAGCTGAATCCTGTTTTTCCATAGTTTGTTTTGACTCTGGGAACAATTAGCCGACTGGTCCCAGTTGATCTCAAAGGTCTAGGAATCCATCACAGACGAGGGATAGACCTTGTACTCCACCAGACCTCCACCAGTGGTTCATCTCCCTGGGGTCACGGTAATGGCTTATCAAACTGCTCCACGGGGTCATAGTGGTATGTGATAGGATATATGATAGGGGATGACATATGATAGGTTATGCTTTGTTGTTGCCTGACATGAGTTCTCTCCGAATGCTGCGTTCCACCAGGACAAAACTCTTTAGCCCACACACTCTTGCTGGATTCTGACGAGCCCCGAGGCATCCTGATGGGAGTAGCAGACGAACCAGACCCCGTAAACATCTCGTCTCTCCAGGATGGTACTCGTCTATGGGTACATCATATGTACGAGTATAGACACACGAGGAAGAGGATAGTTATAACCACTGGGCCTCAGCTTCCAGCCCACAATATGCCGCCGTGTTTGATGGCCAAAGACTCTCTGCCAAAGAAGTCTAATGTCAAAGTATGTATGTTTATTTTAAGCGATATTGTTAGTATCAAAGGGGGGTGGGGGGATATGGAATATATTGTCCTGCATACCATCACTAGAATGCCATATAAGGGCATAGAGTCTAAGAGCTCAGCTGGGCTACTTCCTGATATCTAGTTGCTAATGTATGACCATATATGGACACTTGTGAACACAGAGGAAACACAGACATAGATCAGACGGAGGGTTCTACTTTAGTTTGTGGTTTTACATGACCTACTTAGGACAGCTATATATTCTACTATGCTTACTGCCCTTCTAATAACCACACGTCTGAAAGAGTTCCTTCTCTGTGTGTGGTGTTATAAGATGTCAGCATGTGACAGATGTCAATAATGTTATGCCCTTAATGTTATGCCCTTAATGTTATGCCTTTAATGTTATGCCCTTAATGTTATGCCCTTAATGTTATGATTAGGGTTTATGTGGTGTAACACTCAAGAGAGTTAGTAGGAGTATAATTGCATTATAGTATAAGTACAGTATAATGTCACTATCTAGTATGAATACAGCTTGTGTAGGACAGGACCGAGTGCAGTCTTGCTCTCCCATCTGGGGAGTCTGGCTGTACCTGAAGTGTTCTGGTACTGTACCTGAAGCTGTACCTGAAGTCATATCAAACCGCTGCTGTGAGAACTAGCAGATCTTCACTTGGGTTAGCTGGCTGAAGACGAGACGATTGGTAGAAATGTACCCTGTGTTTTAAAGGAAGTGTAGTCGTTATCTTGCCTACATGAATGAGATAAGTGTCGAAATGAAAGAGGAAATACGTTTGTTTAGTCACAGAATAACGCTCCGCAATCAATCCACACGTCATTTCATTTCTTCTTTAACCGGAACACCAAGTGCGCCATTCTCTCCGTTCCTCCGAACAGAACCTGAACCGAACAGAACCTGTCCAGTGGTACTGCGTGCTCCCACTGGTTCCACTGAGTCTTCCAGTCAAGGCTGTCATCGTCTTGTTCAGTGTGTTTCGTGTGGACCATCCAGTTTTCTCCTGGCCTTTTCAGCTCGTAGACCTCTCTGTTGCCTTCGCATGTTTGCCCTTACACAATCTGTTGTTTCAATTCCCAGATTAATACCGGAGCGCTTCTATGATTCGTCCCTGATCGCTGCACATGTAAATGAACACACTGAGGTCGACTTTTGCAAAATGGGATTCGGTTTATTTGAAGGCAGAGAGCAATGTGACATAACACAGAGTGCAAACGTTATCAGACGTCTCAAGGTGTACCGAGAGTCTGGGATTGGTCTTCACTCGGTCCCACCTGCAGCATCAGCTCCGGGGTCTGGGCTCTGCGATGGGGTCACGGCCCCCACGGTGGCAGGAAGAGGCGGGACTTTATGAGATGCTGCAGCCACTGCACACCACCTTCTTGTCGGGACCCTGGGTGAACTGGTCTGAGGCCTGCTTCTGGACCAGGGTCCAGAAGTTCTCGAAGGTGATGTCCTGTCCCTCCTCCACGCCCATCTGCTTCAGGATCTTCTGGATCCCTCCATCCTCGCCCGCAGCCTGGACACACACACACACACACACACACACAGAAGCACATGCACAGAAACACACACACACACACACACACACACACACACACACACACACAGAAGCACATGCACAGAAACACACACACACACACACACACACACACACACACACACACAGTGTAAGAGTCCCGCTGAGGACAGGCACCACTGGGTTGCTAAGCAGCATGTCAGCAGCCAACCACACGCCTCGCAGCAACCCCGGTTCCATTCCTGACTGCGGTCCAAAGCGTCACGTGACTCCCTCCCTCTTCCAACCCCCTGACTGCATCCTGTCCGTAAAGCCCCCAACACACATCAATGTATTGACGAGATGGATCGATCCGTTTGTGTCTCCTTGATCTCTTGTATTGATGTTATGACCTGCTGATTAATGCCAATGTATGGCAGTTTGCCAATACATTTTTTTTATTTAACTTGATTTGCTTAAGAGTTAGTTACCTTCTCCTTTAGAGGGTTACGTGAATTAAGTGGGTCCTCTCTAACTGTCGTTCGGTGAAATACAACCGGATCGTGGCAATACAATAGAAACAAATAGTATCCTAATATTGGAAACAATGTGGACGCGTACGAACATTTTAACGAAATGCTCCGCATCCGACTGATCGCCACTTCACACGTGATTCAGACAACATGTTCATTAACAGATTTGATTGGTCCTCAGCGACGGCTGAAACGCCCACGTGTTCATTAACAGATTTGATTGGTCCTCAGGGCAGCGTGCCCACAACCCCGTGAAGCCTGACTACACACAAGAGGACGGCTGCGGCTTGGTATAGCCTTCTCACACTCTATGTCTCAACGTATATGATGTAAAAACACAAATATGGCTGGCCTGTTTCTATTGTTTCAACTAAAGGCAGACATCGCCAAACAGGCGGGGGCAGACAGCGCAGTGAAGATTTCAAACACTAGATGGCAGTATTACTCCATTTTATTTTACTCTGCTAGTCCATGGCGCAATAACGGGATAGATCAATGTATACATTGTAGGTGTGACCGTAGGTTGCCCTACCCCTACCTACTCCTTAGTGACATGTCTCTGAATGCTGTGCTGGTGATGAGGTGTGGAGGTGTAATGAGGAGGAGGTGGATGTATAATAAGGTAAAGGTAAAGCTAAAGGTACTTTTATTGTCACATACACATACATATAGTGAAAAATTTCCTCTGCATTTAACCCATCCCTCAAGGGAGCAGTGGGCAGCCAATCACAGCGCCCGGGGAGGTGGAGGTATAATGAGGAAGAGGTGGAGGTATAATGAGGAAGAGGTGAATGTATAATGAGGAGGAGGTGGAGGTATAATGAGGAGGAGGTGGAGGTATAATGAGGAGGAGATATAATGAGGAGGAGGTGGAGGTGTAATGAGGAGGTGGAGGTATAATGAGGAGGTGGAGGTATAATGAGGAGGAGGAGGAGGTATAATGAGGAGGAGGTGGATGTATAATAAGGAGAAGGTGGATGTATAATGAGGAGGAGGTGGAGGTATAATGAGGAGGAGGTGGATGTATAATAAGGAGAAGGTGGATGTATAATGAGGAGGAGGTGGAGGTATAATGAGGAGGAGGTGGAGGTATAATGAGGAAGAGGTGGATGTATAATGAGGAGGAGGTGCCAGTATAATGAGGAGGAGGTGGAGGTATAATGAGGAGGAGATATAATGAGGAGGAGGTGGAGGTGTAATGAGGAGGTGGAGGTATAATGAGGAGGTGGAGGTATAATGAGGAGGAGGAGGAGGTATAATGAGGAGGAGGTGGATGTATAATAAGGAGAAGGTGGAGGTATAATGAGGAAGAGGTGGAGGTATAATGAGGAAGAGGTGGAGGTATAATGAGGAGGAGGTATAATGAGGAGGAGGAGGTATAATGAGGAGGAGGTGGAGGTATAATGAATAGGAGGTATAATGAGGAGGAGGTATAATGAGGAGGAGGAGGTATAATGAGGAGGAGGAGGAGGTATAATGAGGAGGAGGTGGAGGTATAATGAGGAGGAGGTGGAGGAGGTGGAGGAAGCCGCACTGTACCTTGGCCAGGGTGGGCAGCTGATTGGATACCAATGTTTGGAACTCTGCGCTGTCCAGCGTCTGGCGGCCATCTTTGGCCTCCGAGAAGAATCCAGTGACCAGCGTGTTCAGTGCCAGCTCCAGCTCTGAGTACTGACCCAGCACAGACATTACACTCATCACTGAGTACTGACCCAGCACAGACATTACACTCATCACTGAGTACTGACCCAGCACAGACATTACACTCATCACTGAGTACTGACCCAGCACAGATGTTACTAATATAAACACTCATCACTCTGAGTACTGACCCAGCACAGATGTTACACTCATCACTGAGTACTGACCCAGCACAGACATTACACTCATCACTGAGTACTGACCCAGCACAGACATTACACTCATCACTCTGAGTACTGACCCAGCACAGACATTACACTCATCACTCTGAGTACTGACCCAGCACAGACATTACTAATATAAACACTCATCACTCTGAGTACTGACCCAGCACAGACGTTACACTCATCACTCTGACTACTGACCCAGCACAGACATTACACTCATCACTCTGAGTACTGACCCAGCACAGACGTTACACTCATCACTCTGAGTACTGACCCAGCACAGACATTACTAATATAAACACTCATCACTCTGAGTACTGACCCAGCACAGACGTTACACTCATCACTCTGACTACTGACCCAGCACAGACATTACACTCATCACTCTGAGTACTGACCCAGCACAGACGTTACACTCATCACTCTGACTACTGACCCAGCACAGACATTACACTCATCACTCTGAGTACTGACCCAGCACAGACGTTACACTCATCACTCTGAGTACTGACCCAGCACAGACATTACTAATATAAACACTCATCACTCTGAGTACTGACCCAGCACAGACATTACACTCATCACTCTGAGTACTGACCCAGTACAGACGTTACACTCAGCACTCTGAGTACTGACCCAGCACAGACGTTACACTCATCACTCTGAGTACTGACCCAGCACAGACGTTACACTCATCACTCTGAGTACTGACCCAGCACAGACGTTACACTCATAACTCTGAGTACTGACCCAGCACAGATATTACACTCATCACCCTGAGTACTGACCCAGCACATACGTTACACTCTTCACGCTGAGTACTGACCCAGCACAGACATTACACTCATCACTCTGAGTACTGACCCAGCACAGACATTACTAATATAAACACTCTTCACTCTGAGTACTGACCCAGCACAGACATTACACTCATCACTCTGAGTACTGACCCAGCACAGACATTACTAATATAAACACTCATCACTCTGAGTACTGACCCAGTACAGACGTTACACTCAGCACTCTGAGTACTGACCCAGCACAGACGTTACACTCATCACTCTGAGTACTGACCCAGCACAGACGTTACACTCATCACTCTGAGTACTGACCCAGCACAGACGTTACACTCATAACTCTGAGTACTGACCCAGCACAGATATTACACTCATCACTCTGAGTACTGACCCAGCACAGACGTTACACTCTTCACGCTGAGTACTGACCCAGCACAGACATTACACTCATCACTCTGAGTACTGACCCAGCACAGACATTACTAATATAAACACTCTTCACTCTGAGTACTGACCCAGCACAGACATTACACTCATCACTCTGAGTACTGACCCGGCACAGACATTACACTCATCACTCTGAGTACTGACCCAGCACAGACATTACACTCATCACTCTGAGTACTGACCCAGCACATACATTACACTCATCACTCTGAGTACTGACCCAGCACAGACATTACACTCATCACTCTGAGTACTGACCCAGCACAGACGTTACACTCATCACTCTGAGTACTGACCCAGCACAGACATTACACTCATCACTCTGACTACTGACCCAGCACAGACATTACACTCATCACTCTGAGTACTGACCCAGCACAGACATTACACTCATCACTCTGAGTACTGACCCAGCACAGACATTACTAATATAAACACTCATCACTCTGAGTACTGACCCAGCACAGACATTACTAATATAAACACTCATCACTCTGAGTACTGACCCAGCACAGACGTTACACTCATCACTCTGAGTACTGACCCAGCACAGACATTACACTCATCACTCTGAGTACTGACCCAGCACAGACATTACACTCATCACTCTGAGTACTGACCCAGCACAGACATTACTAATATAAACACTCATCACTCTGAGTACCGACCCAGCACAGACATTACTAATATAAACACTCATCACTCTGAGTACTGACCCAGCACAGACGTTACACTCATCACTCTGAGTACTGACCCAGCACAGACGTTACACTCATCACTCTGAGCACTGACCCAGCACAGACATTACTAATATAAACACTCATACAGAAAATTGACTGGTTTTCTGTTGATAATGTTAACATGAGTTTCTGTGTAATTCCACTGCTCTTATTGTTAACACAGACACATCTTCTTTGTATATTTCTGTAGCCACTGCTGTGTTACCCAAATGTCCCACGGGATCAAACAAGAAGGCGGCCATCTTATCTTCAGTGGAGTATGGAGGCTCCCTTGCTCTGATTGGCTCCCATAGTTAAGATGTCGAATTCCATTGTCTTTAGTCACTCCATTTGGAATGACTCAGAAATCAACCATTAACAGGGTAGGCCTAAAAAAAACATCACTTAAATCGCAATATTGCCCTAAAAAGAACCCCAAAATTAGCCAATTTGTAAATCCATTCCCTGTGGTCTTGTGGTGGTATTTTGGTGCTGGCTTTAGTGTTGCTTTGTCAGGAGAACATACTGTAATGAAGTCCCGATGACCAAAAGGTGTGTTTATTCCCTGTTACGCTCATGTTTGCTCAGTGTCATTGTTGACTTAGTGGGAGGTTCGTCTGGCGTCACATGACTACGACTTTCTTCCAGGGAACACCTGGATTGTCTGCAGCTATATGAGAACCGTAAGAACGCTTATCACCTTATTAACCAGGAGTCAACACTCACTAGGAATGGTGGACCTAGTCTGCTTTAGGAGTTATCAACACTTATCAACTGACAATGTAGCAAAACACATCCACCAGTAGAAGACTGTGGTTGTACTGGACAGCTCCCAGTGTCCACCAGTAGAGGACTGTAGTTGTACTGGGCAGCTCCCAGTGTCCACCAGTAGAAGATTGTGGTTGTACTGGTTAGCTCCCAGTGTCCACCAGTAGAGGACTGTGGTTGTACTGGGCAGTTCCCAGTGTCCACCAGCAGAGGACTGTGGTTGTACTGGGCAGCTCCCAGTGTCCACCAGCAGAAGACTGTGGTTGTACTGGGCAGCTCCCAGTGTCCACCAGTAGAGGACTGTGGTTGTACTGGGCAGTTCCCAGTGTCCACCAGCAGAGGACTGTGGTTGTACTGGGCAGCTCCCAGTGTCCACCAGTAGAAGACTGTGGTTGTACTGGACAGCTCCCAGTGTCCACCAGTAGAGGACTGTGGCTGTACTGGGCAGCTCCCAGTGTCCACCAGTAGAAGAATGTGGTTGTACTGGGCAGCTCCCAGTGTCCACCAGTAGAGGACTGTGGTTGTACTGGGCAGTTCCCAGTGTCCACCAGCAGAGGACTGTGGTTGTACTGGGCAGCTCCCAGTGTCCACCAGCAGAAGACTGTGGTTGTACTGGACAGCTCCCAGTGTCCACCAGTAGAGGACTGTGGTTGTACTGGGCAGCTCCCAGTGTCCACCAGTAGAAGACTGTGGTTGTACTGGGCAGCTCCCAGTGTCCACCAGTAGAGGACTGTGGTTGTACTGGGCAGTTCCCAGTGTCCACCAGCAGAGGACTGTGGTTGTACTGGGCAGCTCCCAGTGTCCACCAGTAGAAGACTGTGGTTGTACTGGACAGCTCCCAGTGTCCACCAGTAGAGGACTGTGGTTGTACTGGGCAGCTCCCAGTGTCCACCAGTAGAAGACTGTGGTTGTACTGGACAGCTCCCAGTGTCCACCAGTAGAGGACTGTGGTTGTACTGGGCAGCTCCCAGTGTCCACCAGTAGAAGACTGTGGTTGTACTGGGCAGCTCCCAGTGTCCACCAGTAGAGGACTGTGGTTGTACTGGGCAGCTCCCAGTGTCCACCAGCAGAGGACTGTGGTTGTACTGGGCAGCTCCCAGTGTCCACCAGTAGAAGACTGTGGTTGTACTGGGCAGCTCCCAGTGTCCACCAGTAGAAGACTGTGGTTGTACTGGGCAGCTCCCAGTGTCCACCAGTAGAAGACTGTGGTTGAAGGCCTACTGGGCAGCTCCCAGTGTACACCCTATTGTTTTTTTTTTATGAAACATGGCTGAACGTCATACACTCTAAAGTTAAATATTAATAAATTAGATAAGATGTGGCCATGGGCGTCACCCAACGCTTTCAAAGTTGAGCTTCTACTGCGCGAATAAAAAGGTGTTAAAAGTATCCTAAATAGGAATTCGTTTCTATCGGCAACATTCGAAACATGCGAGCGTCCGCAGTGCTAAGTATGACGGTGTCCGACAGAAAGACATTCCCGAACCGTTTCCCCGACCAGCCCAGTCCCTCCTAAATCCTCTGTGAGCCACTGCCCCGGAGCAGGGATCTGAACCGGCCGCCCAGTTCCACTTCCAGCCTCCTTCACGGCACATCCCGAACGGCTTTAACCGCACTGCAATACATTTCCTTTAACCGAGTTTAACTTTATCTGGAACTCTAGACAACTTAACCCAAACGTCTTTATCTAACGCGACTGAACAGGTGAGGCTGGCGAGCACGGGTTGCCTCCAGTTTTCTAGCTTTGAAACCAACATCTAAGGAAAGAGCGCAGTTTACACGTACCTTAATGGCCATACTTGCTGTTCCGTCAGTTTAACTGGATCCAGTATGTTCCCACGGACTTCCCCTCGGCGGATTTATAGCTGCTGCCTCGCTCCCGGCGCAACATGACGTAACGATGGCCCTGCGCGTGCACATTCACCTTACGCGCGTTAAACCGACGCTCGAGGAGCTGTGTGTAACCTGCCCCCAGGGGCCACGCACACACACGCACGAATACACACACACACGCACGCACGCACAAAACAAACACATACGCACACACACACACACACACACACACACACACACACACACACACACACACACACACACGCAAACGCACACACATTAACAAAACAAAGGTTACAGGGACGACAATTATTGAAAGTAGAGTCAATATCAGACTGTGCTACTGATATTAAACATGCCACGCCTTTTCTCAACTGCCAAAACGACGCAAAACGGTTCTTCATCCCAGCATGCACAAAATAAAACATGTAGCATATTAAATATGTTTTTATTTAACGTTTCTTATTACGTTTACATGTAGCGTATTGAGGACAGTACAGACGACGCAAGGGCCTTATATTAGTAACCCGATCAAACAAAACCGCTCACGCAATCACTGCAGTCCACCGAGTCTTGCCTTTCTGCCACAGCGAACAGCGTCATCATTTGTCTCAGGAGCGCCGAACAGACCACGCCTTCCCACGCTCACCTGAGCAGGTTATTAATGAGCGTTATTAACGTCGTTAGCAGGAAGTGGGGCTGGAGACCTTAGAGCTCTGATCCCCCGTCTGGACCTGGACCGGTAGACGGTAGTAGCAGGTGTGGCCCTTCTCCCAAAGCTAAGTCTATAGGACTCCATTCAGCCATTTGTCTCTAAAAGCTCAAATGGAGAATTTACTTTGAACTGTAAGAAAGACAAAATGTGTAATAGTTGTATAGCAATAGTATGTTTGGTCAAGCTACCAACGTTAGCAGGG
>JACYXH010000449.1:190000-192500 GCA_026745465.1 Lota lota
GGTTTGAAGGCGTCAGGTAACAAAAACATTCACACAGTGGTCCACTGGAGTGGCTACCACCAAAACTACACTCTTACGTCTCCACTTACATGGTATTCTGTTCTACAACACTCTACTCTCTTCTACTGTATTCTACTGCACCATATCCTCTTCCATCCGGTTCCATTCTACTCTACGTACTTAGTAGAGAACAGCTTGTAGACAAGCTTTGGTTTCCTAGCATACCTTTCCTCCTCCTGGGTGTGCAGGGAGGTGGGAGGGTGGGAACACAGCACACAGATGTTTCCTAGCGTCCCGGAACAGCCCTGGCAGTACAGAGCTGGAGAAAATACCTCAGTCGCTTAGAATCTCCCAGTACTGAACAGGCAATATTCACTATCCTCTATGCTAGAAATGTAGCGATCAAAAGATGAAAATTGATGAATCTTCATGCTAATTATATATTCCAAATGATGGTGAGTTGCTATCAATAACAAAATTATTTAGCAGACACTTTTAACCAAATTACTTCAATCATCACTTTGGATAAAGAGGCGTTGAATTCAGGGTTGTCATTATGTCATTACTGAGCAAGTAGGGTTAGCCTACAGGTTAGACTAATGGACGATTGGAATCGAACCCACAGCCTTTCTGCCCGAGAGTCATACAGCCTGACCGTTATCATCCTGCCCTCCAAAGTGGTAACGGGTTGTTCTACGACTGTGATAATGAGCAGATTTCAGGTCATCTACCTTTGCATTGCAGTAAGGGACAGGTGACCATGTCTGGCGCCGCCCCTTTCTCCAAGCAGGTGAGGCAGGTGACGGCGGACCCCCCCAGCATCCTGGACAGGTGAGATGCACCTGGTACACTGGAAGAGACGCAACACGCTGGACCCATCAGAGGCTAACGGTAAAACGCAACCAAACGCTAACAGCAAAGCACATGGACAGCAGTTCCCCTTTCTGATTGGCTCCGTTTGGTGCCAGGTGAGGTTACTGTAACTGCTTCAACCAATCACAAACTAACTCTTGTTTTAAGATAAGATATACTTATGAATCCCGTGCATCTTTTGGGGGTTTTTAAAAAATGCTATATAGATCCAATCGTATTTTTAAACAGTTGTTCTGGACAGGGGGAGGTGTGTTACCGGAGTAGAAGGGAGAGAAGCTGCTCCTTGGAACCACCACCTCCTCCTCCTCCTCCTCCTCTGCTGTCCATTGTCCTGGTTACCGAGCTCCGCAGAGCGTTTCCCAGAATCCTCCTCTGGTCCAGGATGTGAGTGTGGAGGAAGCGGACCCGCTCCTACACAGGAGGAGATCTCAGCTGTTGTGTTCCTCCAGACCTCACTCGGTGTTCCGCTGACTAGCATATGGTGACGTAGCGGGTGTAGATATAAACTAAATCCTTTCTATGTGGTTTGAAGGGTCTAGTTAAGTCCTGTATATGTGAACAGACTGCAAAAGGATTTGTAGCCATGAGTGAAATAGCACCACCAACGAGTGTGTGGTTGGGTTAAACCATGAGTGATATAGCACCACTAACGAGTGTGTGGTTGGGTTAAACCATGAGTGATATAGCACCACTAACGAGTGTGTGTTGATGGGTTAAACCATGAGTGATATAGCACCACTAACGAGTGTGTGTTGATGGGTTAAACCATGAGTGATATAGCACCACTAACGAGTGTGTGGTTGGGTTAAACCATGAGTGATATAGCACCACTAACGAGTGTGTGTTGATGGGTTAAACCATGAGTGATATAGCACCACTAACGAGTGTGTGTTGATGGGTTAAACCATGAGTGATATAGCACCACTAACGAGTGTGTGGTTGGGTTAAACCATGAGTGATATAGCACCACTAACGAGTGTGTGGTTGGGTTAAACCATGAGTGATATAGCACCACTAACGAGTGTGTGGTTGGGTTAAACCATGAGTGATATAGCACCACTAACGAGTGTGTGGTTGGGTTAAACCATGAGTGACCCAGCATGAGAGAAGACGATCAACGCTGGTCAAAATAAGAGAAAAATAACACCCATTCTAGCCTTTAAATAAATGCTAAGTTAGCCTCTACAGCAATTGTAAGTTAGCCTCTACAGCTAGACTATGTTAGCATTTACACCTATGCTCTTGTTGACTTGACTAGCCTACAGACATGTAGCCCAAACAAACGGTCGTTGAGCGCGTACACGTGTCTGGACTCGTCCCCGCCCCCCCCCCCCCCCCCCCCCCCACATAGTTTCCATTCTCCGGATGGTTGGGATGCCACACTCTGACCCCTCACCTACAGCTCTACCCTGCCGAGGGCCCCTTGAGCAACACGTGCCCATTGTCTTGCCCAGGATGTGACGTCATTGCGGAGGAAGATTCTCTCGTCAGAGATCTGATGGAAATAACGAACCTCGTAACCTCGTTAAGTCGGAAGCCAAACCAACACTACTGTGTGTGTGTGTGTCTTCAAAAGAGAGACAATAGGTTTACATTCCTCAGGTAAGGAGGGAGTGAGGGGGAGAGA
>JACYXH010000449.1:200000-207500 GCA_026745465.1 Lota lota
ACTTCACGGTGTCACCGCCGAGCTCAGGAGAAGCCTGCTATTGCTGTCTTCTTACATTAGCTTACATTAGCTTAGCTTTTGGCTTCTCGTAGGCTAAGTCCGCGTTTAGTTCATCCTGGTTAACTGGGCATCGTAGCTCGTTTGTTCAATAGCACCCTCTACGGTTGACGCTATTGAACAAACGGGCTATAATATCAGCTATAATCAATATCATATCATCAATTTCATATACCTCTACGGTTGACTATTGAACAGATTCAGAGGGTTTGCCCCGAAGGTTTTGTTACGGTGCAATAGTGGTCATAGCATTAGCAGAAGTAGTGTTTGTTATAATATAAATCATAGAAGTAGTGACAGTGGTATTAGCAGCAGCAGTAGTAGTAGTAGCAGTAGCAGTAACAGTAGTATAAGCAGCAGTAGTAGTAGTAGTAGTAGTAGTAGTAGTAGTAGTAGTAGTAGTAGTAGTAGTAGTAGTAGTAGTAGTAGTAGTCATATTATTATTATTATTATTAGTAGTAGTAGTAGTAGTAGTAGCAGTAACAGTAGTATAAGCAGTAGTAGTAGTAGTAGTAGTAGTAGTAGTAGTAGTAGTGGTAGTGGTAGTTTAGAAGTAGTAGTAGTAGTAGTAGTGGTAGTAGCAGTAACAGTAGTAGTAGTAGTAGTAGTAGTAGTAGTAGTAGTAGTAGTAGTAGTAGTAGTAGTAGTAGTAGTAGTAGCAGTAACAGTAGTATTAGTAGTATTAGTAGTAGCAGTAGTATTAGCAGCAGTAGTAGTAGTAGTATTAGTAGTAGCAGTAGTATTAGTAGTAGTAGTAGTAGCAGTAGTATTAGCAGCAGTAACAGTAGTAGTAGTAGTATTAGTAGCAGCAGTAGTAGTAGTAGTAGCAGTAGTAGTAGTAGTATTAGCAGCAGTAACAGTAGTATTAGTAGCAGCAGTAGTAGTGGTAGTAGTTGTAGTAGTAGTAGTAGTAGTAGTAGTAGTAGTAGTAGTAGTAGCAGTAGTATTAGCATTAGTAGTATTAGTAATATTAGTAGTAGCAGTAGTATTAGCAGTAGTGTAGTAGCAGTAGTAGTAGTAGTAGTATTAGTAGCAGCAGTAGTAGTAGTAGTAGCAGTAGTAGTAGTAGTATTAGCAGCAGTAACAGTAGTATTAGTAGCAGCAGTAGTAGTAGTAGTAGTAGTAGTAGTAGTAGTAGTAGTAGTAGTAGCAGTAGTATTAGCATTAGTAGTATTAGTAGTATTAGTAGTAGCAGTAGCATTAGCAGTAGTTGTAGTAGTAGTAGTAGTAGTAGTAGTAGTAGAAACAGTAGTAATAGCAGTATTAGTAGTAGTAGTAGTATTAGCAGCAGCAGTAATAGTATTAGTAGCAGCAGTAGTATTAGCAGCAGTAGTAGTAGTAGAAGTAGTTGTAATAGGAAACTATGTTTTGGTAGCAGCAGACTGCCCAGGGGCGGGGCTTACGCATTAGGGGCGCGGCCGAGCGCTGCATCACTTCCTGGGTGTTGTTCTGGGCCAGCTCCGCCCCACACACCAGACTGTCGGCTGCCCGCTCAAAGTTGTGCAGGATGTTGGCTAGCGGCCCAGTTAGCAGCAGAACCAGGATGAAGAACACGAGAACCATCCTACCCTTTGCTGGAAGACAGACAGGTGGACGGGACAGACAGACAGGCACAGTGACGGAGGGACAGACAGACATTGACACATCCACTATGAATCACAGGGTTTTATTTGAGCTTAGTAATATTATACAATATTAATTTATTCATATACTATAATAGTAGTAGTAATAGGCTAGTAGTAATAGTAGCATTTTAAATATAACTATTGTTATTATGATTATTAGTCATAATAATACTATTATTTATAGTAATTAGTAGTATTGTTATTATAATAATTAGTCTTAGTGGTAATGGGATTAGTAGTACTAGTAGTAAAGTCATTCCCTGACCTGAGAGCAGCGTCGGTAGCATTAGCATCACGTTAGCTCGTGCGCTAGCAAACATCCCCATGGAGAAGGATGCTAGCAGCGCTAGCGCGGCGGTGCTGTAGACGCAGAACCACAGCTCTCCTCCCTGGAGGAGCAGAACCGTGGAGCCGTAGAGAGTCGCGAGGAGGAGGCCACAGAGGAACCCCGCTAGGCTCCGCCCCGCCTCCGCCAGGTGACCTTTGACCTGCCTGTGTTTCCGCCGCTGGGGCTTCGAGCCCCGCCACCTCCGGCTGAGGAGAAGAGATGCAGAGCCGAAAGTCAAGTGGGGTCGCGTTTTATTTGCGTTGCCCTGATTCACAGTAACAGTCTCATAGAGGTTCATTTAGGTTCCCAGACACAACGCTGTCAGACCGGTTAGGGTGAGGATGATAGAGGAGAGACAGGATGATAGAGGAGAGACAGGATGATAGAGGAGAGACAGGAGGATGGAGAGATGATAGAGGAGAGACAGAATGATGGAGGGATGATAGAGGAGAGACAGAAGGATGGAGGGATGATAGAGGAGAGACAGGATGATAGAGGAGAGACAGAATGATGGAGGGATGATAGAGGAGAGACAGGATGATAGAGGAGAGACAGGATGATAGAGGAGAGACAGAAGGATGGAGAGATGATAGAGGAGAGACAGAATGATAGAGGAGAGACAGGATGATAGAGGAGAGACAGAAGGATGGAGGGATGATAGAGGAGAGACAGGATGATAGAGGAGAGACAGAATGATAGAGGAGAGACAGGATGATAGAGGAGAGACAGAAGGATGGAGGGATGATAGAGGAGAGACAGGATGATAGAGGAGAGACAGAATGATAGAGGAGAGACAGGATGATAGAGGAGAGACAGAAGGATGGAGAGATGATAGAGGAGAGACAGAATGATGGAGGAGAGACAGAATGATGGAGGGATGATAGAGGAGAGACAGGATGATAGAGGAGAGACAGGATGATGGAGGGATGATAGAGTTAAGTCACCTGATTGAAGTGCTGGGTGAAACCCTAACTTCCAGGTGAGTGGTCGCTGGCCTTTCTCCTGAATCCCTCATCGTACCTCTCGGTTAACCTCCCGCCTCTAACGTCTTTCTTCTGTGTTAAACTGACCCTTCTCCCCCTCCAGGTCCAAGGTTCTGGGGGTCCCTCTCTCTCTCTCTCTCTCTCTCTCTCTCTCTCTCTCTCTCTCTCTCTCTCTCTCTCTCTCTCTCTCTCTCTCTCTCTCTCTCTCTCTCTCTCTCTCTCTCTGCAGAACGCCCGCACTCAGGCCAGGCATCCCTGCTGTGATGTCATCGGTCATTCCATGTCCCACGGTTGTGATGTCACAAGCGGCGGTGGCCGGTGAGACGGAATGCCGGAGGGTACGGCTTCAAACCGGTTCTAACGGGAGCCAGAGCGGTTCTCAGAGGAGAAGGAGACTGAACGATGTTAGAGACGGGGGTTAAAACACCGCACACCAGTAAGAACATTTTATTGTTGTCCTGATGACCATTTGTCTCCTCTCTGACCTATGACCTTTAGTTACGTTGGCTGTTGTAATCACAGAGGGAACTGAAAACTAAAGTTGACAGTTTGGGAAGGCAAAATCTGTCCGTGCAGTTCTCTTTAATTCTTTAAATTGTTTACTCTGCCGTTGGTTAAGTGGTTACATATGTATGTATTACATACATTCTGTTTTATAAAAACAATTCCACCCTTAAGATGTTCTACGTCGATATATGATGACAGTACAACCAGCGTAACTACAGTCTTTCCCTGGTACCCTCCCATATCTCCTCAGCCCTACAGCGGATTGGTCTGCTCGCCCTGCCAGCAGCCTTCTATCATCTCCTCTTCAGCCAATCAGAGGGTCTCCCTATGGCCCGCCTCCTGCTGAGGGCTGTGTTTGGAGCTGTCAGTGGAGCAGGTGACCGTCACTCCCCTTTAAAGAAACGTCTCTGGGCTTTAAACAGCAGATTGTACGCAACATACTGCCATCTAGTGGAGGAGGATGGTGTATACGTGTTCATCATGTTCACGTGTACAACACGTCTTGTGTGATTGGTTGTGTGTGTTCAGGTCTGTTCCTGGGCCTAATGTACAACCTCCCCATGACCTTTCACCCCAAGCTGACAGTCGGCTGCGTCTTCATAGGTAAGGAGATGTTTAAAACCCCACTACATAAAACTCACTTAAATTGTTGCGTCCGCAAAGACAAAATTACAAGACACACAATTACAACGTTATGTGTGTGTCTGTGCGTGTGTGCGTGTGTGTGTGTTTGTGGGTGAGTGTGTGTGTGCGTGCGTGTGTGTGTGTGTGCGTGCGTGCGTGTGTTTGTGGGTGAGTGTGTGTGTGCGTGTGTGCGTGCCTGTGTGTGTGTGTGTGTGTGTGTGTGTGTGTGTGTGTGTGTGTGTGTGTGCGTGTGTGTGTGCGTGTGCGTGTGTGTGCATGCGTATGTGTGCAGCTTTGTGTGTTCTGGGCGGAGTGTTCTCCTCCTCCTTCAGGGCGTCGGTCCTGCTGATATTTCCCAGCATGCTCGGCTCCAGGGGAATGAGCTACCTGCTGGTCTACACTCTGACTGCTCTCTACAGCGGTGAGGAACGATAGAGTCTGACTGTATTAATAATGTACTGTCTGCTCTACTAGATAGTCTGACTGTATTAATAATGTACTGTCTGCTCTACTAGATAGTCTGACTGTAATAATAATGTATTATCTGCTCTACTAGATAGTCTGACTGTATTAATAATGTACTGTCTGCTCTACTAGATAGTCTGACTGTAATAATAATGTACTGTCTGCTCTACTAGATAGTCTGACTGAATTAATAATGTACTGTCTGCTCTACTAGATAGTCTGACTGAATTAATAATGTACTGTCTGCTCTACTAGACCCCTGGTTGTCAATGTACAGGAAATCTGTATTCCTAACACAACTGGAACGTTATGATTAATCAACTGTACATAGTGCTCTGTCCTCCCTCTCTCCTTCTCCTTCAAGTCCATGTTTCTTGTTCCTTAAACTCTGAAGACTTACTGGGGTCTGCATCCTGTGTGTGTGCTGAAACGTCTTCAGCAGCGGTGTTGGCTGTTTTATATTTAGTCACTCTGCCACTGGTCGGTTCTGGCCGCTGTGGCACCCAGGTTCCCCGTCTGGGACCACTAAACACCTGTCTTACGTTAAACCCTGCAGGGCCTCTCTGGAACATCCAGAGGAACGTGCAGAGCGTGGCCCTGTCCCTGGGCTGTAACCTGGACCTCCAGCTGAACCACAGCAGGCTGCTCTGGAGGTCCACCATGGAGCCTCTCATCTCCATGAGCCAGCAGGTCATGGTAGGAGCGAGGGAGGAGAGGAGAGGAGAGGAGAGGAGAGGAGAGGAGAGGAGAGGAGAGGAGAGGAGAGGAGAGGAGAGGAGAGGAGAGGAGAGGAGGAGATAGAGGGATGGAAGAAGGGAGAGAGATGAAAGAGGGAGGGAGGGAGGGAGGGAGGGAGGGAGGGAGGGAGGGAGGGAGGGAGGAGGAGGGAGGGAGGGAGGAGGAGGAGGGAGAGGAGAGGAGATGAAGAGGAGGGAGGGAGAGGAGAGGAGAGGAGAGGAGAGGAGAGGAGAGGAGAGGAGAGGAGAGGAGAGGAGAGGAGAGGAGGAGATAGAGGGATGGAAGAAGGGAGAGAGATGAAAGAGGGAGGGAGGGAGAGAGATGAAAGAGGGAGGGAGGGAGAGGAGAGGAGAGGAGAGGAGAGGAGAGGAGAGGAGAGGAGAGGAGAGGAGAGGAGAGGAGAGGAGAGGAGAGGAGAGGAGAGAGGGAGGGAGGGAGGGAGGACTCGAGTGGATGAACAGATGGATGGATAGATAGAGAGATGGTTGTGTCCTGGGTCTTCAGAAGGAGAAGATGGGGTTCCAGGAGGAAGCTCTCAACATTGGCAAAGCGTTCCAGCAGATCAGGGATGAGGTCATTGCTCAGTACGGCTACGACCGCTTCAACACCAACGCCTCCGCCAACAGCACCCAGGACCAGTTCACTACCAAGACCCTGCTGCAGTGTGACAGTGAGTATGCACTGTGCTAACATGGTACCACAGTGCTAACATGGGACCACAGTGCTAACATGGTACCACAGTGCTAACACGGTACCACAGTGCTAACACGGTACCACAGTGCTACCACGGTACCACAGTGCTAACACGGTACCACAGTGCTAACACGGTACCACAGTGCTACCACGGGACCACAGTGCTAACACGGTACCACAGTTCTAACACGGTACCACAGTGCTACCACGGTACCACAGTGCTAACACGGTACCACAGTGCTAACACGGTACCACAGTGCTACCACGGGACCACAGTGCTAACACGGGACCACAGTGCTAACACGGGACCACAGTGCTAACACGGTACCACAGTGCTAACACGGGACCACAGTGCTAACACGGTACCACAGTGCTAACACGGGACCACAGTGCTAACACGGTACCACAGTGCTAACACGGGACCACAGTGCTAACACGGGACCACAGTGCTAACATGGGACCACAGTGCTAACACGGTACCACAGTGCTACCACGGTACCACAGTGCTAACACGGTACCACAGTGCTAACATGGTACCACAGAGCTCACATGGTACCACAGTACACATGGTACCACAGAGCTCCCATGGTGCCACGGTGCACATGGTCTCAGACCTCCATCAGACTGGGTGAGGTGGTGTTCCCAGGTGTGGTGGAGCAGGGAATGCAGCGCTGTCGAGACTGGTTCCAGGCAAAATGGCAGGACTGCGTGGACACCGTCTCAGGTTCCTGTCATCAGCGACATCCTGTGCGTGTCCATGAAGTTCCACTTCCTGTGTGATGTCATGAGAGGTAAACGTTTGTACAACATGGCCGAATGACCCCAGTTACGCGTGGAAACAACTCTGATGACGAAATGTATAACACAGAATTACACCGCTTTCATGAATGCTCGATTCTGATTGGTCAGATATATATCGTGTTAAATGATTGTTTTCTACAGTGAGTAGGCGTGTGTTGACGGGATAATGTGCAGCAAGCCGTCCAATCACGACGCAGGGGCCAGATTGCGAGCGGAAGGGTCTTAACTCTCACATCATCCCTCACCGGTCGCTCTTTGTTTGCCAGTGATGACTCCGTGGTGCAGAGAGCAGATCCCAGTGGAGGGAAACTTCGGCCAGACGTTTGATCAACTCAACCAGTCCATCGACCTGCTGTCCAGAGAGTTCAGCACGCACCTGGTCCTGCAGGTACACACTGTGTCTGACTGGGGGGGTTGGGGCTTGCGTTTCATTGGCTGTTGTGTTCCGGTCTTTGATTGGGTGATAGGGTTGTGGTGTTTGATTGGGTGTTAATGGGGGCAGGATAGTGCGGTGACTAGGGTTCCGGGTTTGATCCCCAATGACCATGGGGCCATACTGAAGGCATCCTTGAGCAAGATGCCTTAATGACGTGTATCTGATTCACTGAAAGTTGCTAAATGGTTTTTGATGTTTTTGAGCTTCGGTTTGATTGGGGTTTTTGGTTCTGGTCTTTGATTG
>JACYXH010000449.1:212500-217500 GCA_026745465.1 Lota lota
GAGACTTTGCCTGTGTGGCTAATGCCCCTTACAGTGAACTACACACTGAGTGGCCCCTGAACAACACTGAGTGGCCCCTGAACAACACTGAGTGACCCCTGAACAACACTGAGTGACCCCTGAACAACACTGAGTGACCCCTGAACAACACTGAGTGACCCCTGAACAACACTGAGTGACCCCTGAACAACACTGAGTGACCCCTCACATGCTTACTGTGAACTAATTAACAGCTGGACTGAAAGTAGGCCCTTGTGCTTCTAATACAGTTAACCAATACTGTTCACTAGTATAACTACAGTTAATGCAGTTAACCAATACTGTTCACTAGTATAACTACAGTTAATGCAGTTAACCAATACTGTTCACTAGTATAACTACAGTTAATGCAGTTAACCAATACTGTTCACTAGTATAACTACAGTTAATGCAGTTAACCAATACAGTTAACTAATAGAACTACAGTTAATGCAGTTAACCAATACTGTTCACTAGTATAACTACAGTTAATGCAGTTAACCAATACAGTTAACTAATAGAACTACAGTTAATGCAGTTAACCAATACTGTTCACTAGTATAACTACAGTTAATGCAGTTAACCAATACAGTTAACTAATATAACTACAGTTAATGCAGTTAACCAATACAGTTAACTAATAGAACTACAGTTAATGCAGTTAACCAATGCAGTTAACTAATATAACTACAGTTAATGCAGTTAACCAAAACTGTTCACTAATATAACTACAGTTAATGCAGTTAACCAATACAGTTAACTAATATAACTACAGTTAATGCAGTTGACCAATACAGTTAACTAATAAAACCACAGTTAATGCAGTCAACAAATACAGTTAACTAATATAACTACAGTTAATGCAGTTAACCAATACAGTTAACTAATATAACTACAGTTAATGCAGTTGACCAATACAGTTCACTAATATAACTACAGTTAATGCAGTTGACCAATACAGTTCACTAATAGAACTACAGTTAATGCAGTTGACCAATACAGTTAACTAATAGAACTACAGTTAATGCAGTTAACCAATGCAGATCCTCATTAACAAACACAGGTGGAGGGCCCCACATCGTTGAGTGGGTAGGCAGGTCAAATAATGACCTGCTGAATATTGCTGTTGCGTTTCTGAAAATGATGTTTTGCCGTAGTTATTTTTATATTACAAATAACTTAAATAATAAATAAACTAAAATAACTGGCAAAACATAATAGTCAGAAATGTAAAAGATTGTATATTTTGCATAATATTCAGGATTAAATAAAATAAATGCAATCCTATTTACAATATCATGCCTTTAAGAATGCAATTGATTCGTAATGTGATGAAACGTTTGACGTGTTAAGGCTGCGCGTCAGATCACCGCCAGTGATCCAGTGAAGTTCCGAACAGGTGCCGGACGGACAGGAAGGAGTTAGCTCGCGCTCAAACCCCGCCCCCATCGGGCTGCAGCGACATGAAATACCGCCACACTCTCACCACCGCCCAGTGTCCGGTACCCGCCGGTCCCGCTCTCAGGCCTCCCGCGGATAACGGTGCCTTCCTAGCCGGGTCTGGGCCTCGAGACCGCCACCGTGAGCGGCTAGAACCGGACTAGGACGTCCGGTGTCGTCTTGGGTTTTGCTGGAAGTGTTTAGCTGAATCTGCGTAGTTCTGCACCGGCTCCGTTCAGTCTGACCGAGCCCGTTTCAGGATCGGTTAACAGAGATACCGCGTATTTGTACGGGACGGCAACTTTCACCGGATCCAGAGTGCGTTATCTGCGCGCGCGCACTGTGTGTGTGTGTGTGTGTGTGTGTGTGTGTGTGTGTGTGTGTGTGTGTGTGTGTGTGTGTGTGTGTGTGTGTGTGTGTGTGTGTTTCTTTGAGTCCTCGCCATGTCTCCGTGTTTTCCACCCGGTGAGGACGTCCGTTTTCATTCAACCTGTTGCCGATGTCCCGGTAACTGACGCCGGTAGTTCTCCGCGTCTGGTACTAATTAAATAACCAAGTAGAGCGCCATGTTGACCACCGGCCGTCGACACGGGACGCCAGAGCCGCGGTGGACTATGCTCACGGTATTATTAACGGTTGTGGGGGTGAACGTCAGTGTTGGATACTGTAGAACGCTGAGTTCTGACGCGTCGCCCCAAGACGTCGTTTCACGGGAGGTGGTCCTGGACGGGGGTCGAACCAGGGAATCCAGCGGCGCGGATCCATCCGGTGACACGCCGTTCAGCGGGACACGAGTCGCCGCGGAGTCGCACCCCGTCGTCCATACAGGTGGGTGCGCTGGGGTGAACTTTAATAAATATGGGCCACGTCCCATTTAATGTACACCTGTAAAGGTCCTGCTTCAAATGAAACAGGATCTACTACTGGGAGGCATACTGGTGGACACTGGGCTGAGAGGGGGACAACCTGCCCAGTTCAACCACAGTCTTCTACTGGTGGACACTGGGAGCTGACCAGTACAACCACAGTCTTCTACTGGTGGACACTGGGAGCTGACCAGTACAACCAGTCTTCTTTAAGTGGTGGACACTGGGAGCTGACCAGTACAACCACAGTCTTCAGTTAGTGGTGGTCACTGGGAGCTGCCCAGTACAACCACAGTCTTCTACTGGTGGACGCTGGGAGCTGACCAGTACAACCACAGTCTTCTACTGGTGGACACTGGGAGCTGACCAGTACAACCACAGTCTTCTGTTACTGGTGGACACTGGGAGCTGACCAGTACAACCACAGTCTTCTGTTACTGGTGGTCGCTGGGATCGACCCCTTGAAAGAAGATTTAATAATGTGATCCGACTCTGTCATGTGACCCATGTGGTTTACATGATCCATAACCGACACACACAACCTTTCCCTGGGAGTGGATCTGTACGCTGCCACTAACTCACACACTCATCGCTCTGTGTGTGCGTGTGCGTGTGTGTGTGTGCGTGTGTGTGCGTGTGCGTGCGTGCGTGTGTGTGCGCGTGCGTGTGTGCGTGTCCTCAGGTACAGAGGGTGGAGGTGGGGATGAAGTAGTGAGGACCACGCCCTTCGTCGTGGTGGCTGGCCAGAGGAGGAGTCTGTCTGACGCCCTGCAGGTGAGGATGGATGGTTTGAATGCAGCAGGTGCAGTAACAGGACCGGCTGCTCGTTTGCCTTGCTTGCTCGTTGGTGACAAAGTGTTTGGGCCTGTGGATGCTTTCCGTCTCTCTGCGTTGGCTCTGGACTACGAGACCCCCCCCCCCCCCCGAACCTACGAGAAACCAAACCTTACTACGAGCGCCCCCACGAGACTACGAGACCCCCCCCCCCGAACCCGTGGTCTAGCGAGCCCTCCTTACACCCCAGCACGCTTAGCCCGTACTAACGCACAGGAAGTCTTGAGGTGACGAGCACTCCTGCCGCTTCCTGCGGTGAGACGGGCGACAGCTGGAGCGTAGGAGCCTAGTGTTGTGTTGAGCTGATTAGATTGTGGCTGAGCTGAATCAAACAGGGACAGGCTTTAGGATATACATGATGTCTGCGTACCTCTCCCAGGGGGCAGGACACTGTATTGGCTAGAGGGTTTGACTCCCAGCCCAAATGCCTCTCTGTGTCCCCTACCTGCTCCTTGATGACCTGGTTCTGAATTCACTCCCAAGTGTTGCACAGAGGTGACAAACATACAATGACAGGGCACAATGGCTGAACTCCGAGTGTTTTTTTGTGCTTTTGGGATGTGACTTTATTATTCCAGGCTGCGCTACTTTTTAGATCGATTTATAACCGTGCTAATTAGACACTGCTTATTAGACATTATTAATGGCTAAAGTAAAACAGAACACAATAGATGACAGTAGAGCTGAGTAGAAGCTGTCCACCATGAACTGCTCTGAAGAACATGCTTTCCTTCAGGCTCAGAAGCCAGCAGAACCCAATTCCCCAGGAAGTCTTTGTTGAAACAAACTGTTGGTTTGGTGACAGGATGCCAGCATGTACTTCCTGCTGGTTGTTCTTCAAGGATAATGGAGCGCATGTCCGATACAAGTTTGTGTCATGGACTACACTTCCCAAAGAGCTGGGCAAGCGTTGGCTACGCCACGCTACGGAAGACCAGCGAGAACCTTTTGTCCCTGGAGTGTGTGTCACTCATCTGGAGCCTGGGGAAGCTGAGCAGGACTTGCGTCCACAAGCTGAACTGCTTGGTCATTGAAGTTGTAAGCAAGCATTCAGAGGGCCGATGTGGTCAGGCTGGAGGGAGAGTTTGAGTTTGGTTCAAACCGGTGCCAGGCGACCATAATGTCAGCTTGATGGGCAGCTGGAGAAGGTTCTTTGATGTTCATGGGAACACAGGCCCGTGTGATGATCAACTCTGTTATCCGTCCACTAAACGAGTAGTTAGATTAGAATGTGCTCTGTAGAAATTGCACCATTTTACATGCTTAAACATTACACCATTTTATACTTTTTCTTCAAGTCCATAAAACCTACCTTCCCAGCCGGTATTAATGAAGTATATAATGTTATGTTTTCTAAATGTATGAAGAGGGGTGCTGTAGTAAGAGCTAGCATGCTAGTGCTACATGTATGTACTAAGGACATTGCTAGCACATGTAAGTGTCCTACGATGTGATGTCATCGGCCAGGTAGTCATGTGACCTGATGCTTGGCGTGGCTGGCTCTGGTCTGGGGGAATTCTACAGGAAGTGATCTCAGTGACAGGAAGTGCTGCCTCCCAGTCTCTTTAGATCAGGCGCTGTTGGACAGGAAGTTCCTGAAGAAAATACTTCCCATCTGTAAGCTAGGAGCACTCCCCTCCACTTCCTACTCTCTCTTTCACTCTCTTCCTCCCTCCCTCCCCTTCTCTCTTTCCTTCTCTCTCTCCCTCCCTCCCCTTTCCATCGCCCCTCATCACTGCACTGACTTCCTCTTTATCTCCTCTCTTTCACTCTCTCTATCTTACTCACCCCACTCCTCTGTCTCACTCTTTTTGCTGCCTCTCACTGACTTGTTTTCTTTTC
>JACYXH010000449.1:220000-225000 GCA_026745465.1 Lota lota
GGGCCGTAATGCCAAACATCTTTTTCATGTTCTGTACTCGCTGTCTCTTCTCTCACTTCTCCTTCTCTCTCCCCCTCTCCTCCTCTCCTCTCCCCTCTGGCTCCTCTTCTCCCCTCTCCTCCTCACTGCTCTCCCCCTCTTCTCCTCTCCTCTCCCCTCCCCTCTGGCTCCTCTTCTCCCCTCTCCTCCTCACTACTCTCCCCCTCTTCTCCTCTCCTCTCCTCTCCCCTCTGGCTCCTCTTCTCCCCCCTCCTCCTCACTGCTCTCCCCCTCTCCTCCTCACTGCTCTCGCCCTCTCCTCCTCATTACTCTCCCCCTCTCCTCCTCATTACTCTCCCCCTCTCCTCCTCACTGCTCTCCCCCTCTCCTCCTCACTGCTCTCCCCCTCTCCTCCTCACTGCTCTCCCCCTCTCCTCCTCACTACTCTCGCCCTCTCCTCCTCTCTCCTCACCCCTCTCCTCCTCCTCTCCGTTGTAAGAGAGGGGGAACATTCCTTAGTGATGTAGCAACGCTGAGGAACAGACCCGCCCAACAGGGCTCAGCCCACCACTGAGAACATCTAACAACCACAGTGTGTGTGTGTGTGTGTGTGTGTGTGTGTGTGTGTGTGTGTGTGTGTGTGTGTGTGTATTGAATTGTTTCGGTGATAGTTTGATCGCTGTGGGCTGCTGACTGTACAGTCACACTTCCTCCTCTCTCCCGCACATTCTCTCTGTTGCTCACACACACACACACACACACACACACACACACACACACACACACACACACACACACACACACACACACACACACACACACACACACACACACACACATATGCAGAGGCGAAGAGAGTATGCAGGAAAGGCTTCTGTGTCTAACTGGCCCAAACGACAGGAAAGGCTATTGATTGGCTAACAAACCTCTTAGACCCTCCCACTTGGTTGTATCCACCAGTGAGAGGAGAGAGAGAGCAAGTAAGAGACCTTTCTTAAACTGCAGTCAGCAATTCCACTTTTTGTATCTTGTTTTTCTGCACCAATGCACCCTAACAGATTCCTTTACTATGAAAGCTTACTGGGAAATGGGAGGACATTTTACCATCAGAAATACTGATTCTCTCTCTCTCCCCCAGGGGGGTCACCCAGACCGTCTGGTCCCTGGTGTTCAGGTGGGAGGAGAACTTTACCTTCTGGACCTGGAGAAGAACCAGTAAGATCTCAAAACACACCACCATCCAGATCACATTTTGATACCAAAACAGTTCAATGATTATCAGAACCGGTATGGTCATTAAGGAGCAGGTAGGGGTTAGACAGTACAGAGACAGGTCATTAAGGAGCAGGTAGGGGTTAGACAGTACAGAGACAGGTCATTAAGGAGCAGGTAGGGGTTAGACAGTACAGAGACAGGTCATTAAGGAGCAGGTAGGGGTTAGACAGTACAGAGACAGGTCATCAAGGAGCAGGTAGGGGTTAGACAGTACAGAGACAGGTCATTAAGGAGCAGGTAGGGGTTAGACAGTACAGAGACAGGTCATTAAGGAGCAGGTAGGGGTTAGACAGTACAGAGACAGGTCATAAGGAGCAGGTAGGGGTTAGACAGTACAGAGACGGGTCATTAAGGAGCAGGTAGGGGTTAGACAGGACAGAGACGGGTCATTAAGGAGCAGGTAGGGGTTAGACAGTACAGAGACGGGTCATTAAGGAGCAGGTAGGGGTTAGACAGTACAGAGACAGGTCGTTAAGGAGCAGGTAGGGGTTAGACAGTACAGAGACAGGTCGTTAAGGAGCAGGTAGGGGTTAGACAGTACAGAGACAGGTCATTAAGGAGCAGGTAGGGGTTAGACAGTACAGAGACAGGTCGTTAAGGAGCAGGTAGGGGTTAGACAGTACAGAGACAGGTCATTAAGGAGCAGGTAGGGGTTAGACAGTACAGAGACAGGTCATTAAGGAGCAGGTAGGGGTTAGACAGTACAGAGACAGGTCGTTAAGGAGCAGGTAGGGGTTAGACAGTACAGAGACAGGTCATTAAGGAGCAGGTAGGGGTTAGACAGTACAGAGACAGGTCATTAAGGAGCAGGTAGGGGTTAGACAGTACAGAGACAGGTCATTAAGGAGCAGGTAGGGGTTAGACAGTACAGAGACAGGTCATTAAGGAGCAGGTAGGGGTTAGACAGTACACAGACAGGTCATTAAGGAGCAGGTAGGGGTTAGTAAGTACAGAGCGAGGTCAGGCAGGCGTCGGATATTGGAGTTTGACCCAGAACCTTTTGGACTAGGGGTTCCAGACCCTAGCCCTGGTGAGGGGAGGGCCCCACTGAGGGCCCCACTGACCTCTGTTCTCTCCTTAGCGACCTGCTCCCCAAAGCCCCCAACATCTTCTACTACCTGCCCAACGGGACGGGCGTTTCCACGGAGACGGACCCACCGGTGAGACCACACACCCACGTACACACTGTGATATAAACACACACTCACAGACACACACGTACACACACACTGTGATATAAACACACACACACACGTACACACAGACACTGTGATATAAACACGTGTATGTGTGTGTATGTCTGTGTGTGCGTGTCTGTGTGTGCGTGTGCGTGTGTGTGTGTGTGTGTGTGTGTGTGTGTGTGTGTGTGTGTGCGTGTGCGTGTGCGTGTGCGTGTGCGTGTGCGTGTGCGTGTGCGTGTGTGTGTGTGTGTGCGTGTGTGTGTTCCTCAGACCCACTGCTACTACCAGGGGACGGTGAGAGGGTTCCTGAACTCCAGGGTGGCTCTCAGCACCTGCTCCGGACTCAGGTACTACAGTAGTACTACAGTAGTACTACTGTAGTACTACCAGCAATACATCTGGCCAGTCGTACCAGTGGTAGTAACCGTAGTAACCGTACTAATCAAACCAACGCTGCAGTAATAGTAGTGACGCTTGGATTAGCAATATTATCAATACTGGTCCAAGTATTTTCAGATTGAATAGCATTAGAACTGTAAGTATTAGTACTTGTAATACTAATACTTTTGAATTACTGTGTGTCTTTGAAAAACTATTTTTCAACATCACACTCGTAGAAAGTGCAACGCTTTGAACTTTGCCCTCTGAATGTTCGGTGTTGGAGGATTCTGTTGAGAGAACAGTGAGCTCCTTCAGGTCCTCAGGAGCTGTGAGCTCAACTGGGCCAGCGTTTGTCCAACCAATCCTAATCTAGGTCTAATCTGTTCGACCCTTGACCTCTGTGAACTAGGCTAATCCGTGCTCCTTCCCAACACCCAGTTTGTGTTTAATCACAGATCACCTGAGCTATGATTTATAAATCAGATGCAAACTGAGGAGGATGTCATTCTTGAAAATCGTTGTTCTTAAACACGAAAGACACTAAAACAGCTGCATCAGACCCAATCAGAGCCAGGCTGGGCGTGTTCATACTAATTCGAGGTTGATGATTGGTTGTGTTATAACGAGGGTTGTGATGTCACCACAGAGTCACTTTCTTTGCTTATTCTGTAATGTCAATACTAAAAAGTTGTTTTGAATAGTATTACCCAAAGAACGCCTAGTGATCGGGTCAGAAGCATGAAACCAAGAACAACCAAGTATGTTGTTGATTGCTCAGCGTTACGCAGAACAAAATCTGTGAGGACTAAGCAAAACCTCTTTCCTGTAATTCCTCCGCTTTAAGAGTTTTACTCGCATGCCCCAGGCAGCACACACAGTACTAAACATATACATATATACATAAATACATATATACAGTACAGTACTAAACATATACATATATACATATATACAGTACAGTACTAAACATATACATATATACATATATACAGTACAGTACTAAATATATACATATATACAGTACAGTACTAAACATATACATATATACATATATACAGTACAGTACCAAACATATACATATATACATAAATACATATATACAGTACAGTACTAAACATATACATATATACATATATACAGCACAGTACTAAACATATACATATATACATATATATACATATATACAGTACAGTACTAAACATATACATATATACATATATACAGTACAGTACTAAACATATACATAAATACATATATACAGTACAGTACTAAACATATACATATATACATATATACAGCACAGTACTAAACATATACATATATACATATATACAGTACAGTACTAAACATATACATAAATACATATATACAGTACTAAAGCCATAACACAGCACAGGGACAACAGTACCACAGGACCAGTATAGTACCACAGGACCAGTATAGTACCACAGGACCAGTATAGTACCACAGGACCAGCTCAACCAAGGGGCCACCAGGACTCCCAGACCAGTATAGTACCACAGGACCAGTATAGTACCACAGGACCAGCTCAACCAAGGGGCCACCAGGACTCCCAGACCTCCCAGGTACCTACGCGGTTAGCGTGGTACCTACACGGTTAGCGTGCACGGTTAGCGTGGTACCTACGCGGTAAGCGTGGTACCTACGCGGTTAGCGTGGTACCTACGCGGTTAGCGTGGTACCTACGCGGTTAGCGTGGTACCTACGCGGTTAGCGTGGTACCTACGCGGTTAGCGTGCTAACGGGGTGAGGGTTTGGATCCATGTTGTGTGCTGTTGGTCTCCCACAGGGGTGTGATCGCCCTCAACGCCACGCTGCGCTTCGAGCTCCGCCCGGAGGAGCCAGCAGGAGGTGGAGGAGCGGACGAGGGAGTCCACCTGATGTACCGCGCCAGGCCACCAGAGGGCGCCGGTCCCGGGGACTGTGGGGTCCCCCACGCCCCGGCCCCTCCCCTCCCCGCTGTCCCACACAGACCCAGGGTGAGCTGGACTGCCCTAGGGCCATGGAGCAAGGCATTCAAGTGATACCCTGCCTTAATGTGAACCCTCACCCACTGGTGATGACCTCGCTAAGAGGGAGGAGCCTGTTGTGGCCTTGACAACCGCATGTCTTCAAACCGCATGTTTATCTATTCATTTTAAAAGTTTAAAATGTATGGTGTGT
>JACYXH010000449.1:227500-242500 GCA_026745465.1 Lota lota
CACCTGTCTGTCTGTTTACCTGTCTGTCCCCATAACCCACCTGTCTGTCTGTTCACCTGTCTGTCTGTTCACCTGTCTGTTTACCTGTCTGTCCCCATAACCCACCTGTCTATCTGTTTACCTGTCTGTCTGTTCACCTGTCTGTTTACCTGTCTGTCCCCATAACCCACCTGTCTGTCTGTTTACCTGTCTGTCTGTTCACCTGTCTGTCTGTCTGTTCACCTGTCTGTCCCCATAACCCACCTGTCTGTCTGTTCACCTGTCTGTCTGTCTGTCTGTCCCCATAACCCCCGTCTGTCCGTCAGTCCCCCTAACTGTGTGTCCCCTGTGTGTCCCAGGACCACCTGTCTGTCTGTTCACCTGTCTGTCTGTTCACCTGTCTGTCTGTCTGTCTGTCCCCCTAACTGTGTGTCCCCTGTGTGTCCCAGGACCACCTGGTGAGCGTTCTGGGCGTGGCCTCCACGGTGGCTCATGAGCTGGGTCACAACCTGGGCATGAGCCACGACACGGCGGACCGCCACTGCCAGTGTGAGAACGAGGCCCGTCTGGGGGGCTGCATCATGGAGCCCTCGACCGGGTCAGTACCGGCCCCCCACCTTCAACCCCGCCGCCGTTTACCGGCCGACCGGCACTGGTTGTCGTGGTTTAGAAATATATAGTTAAAAGAATCCTCGAGCAATAGGAAGTGATCAACTATCTGGAGCTTATGAGTCGGCAACTATCCCGCCACGCCATATGCAAATCGTTTGACCCCAAGTGGGGTCGCGACCCCGCCCTCTGCTGGCTCAGAACCCAACCTCCAGGCCTCTCCCGTGTTAGCGCCCAAACACGGTGCGCTGTCGCCCTCTGCTGGGCTGGCGGTGTACTGCAGCCTCTTCCATTCACACTGGTTCTGCCTGTCGTGGTGCCCGTGTCCCCGGCCCCGCTGACCTCTGACCCTCCCCCAGGTTCATGCCCGGGCAGCAGTTCAGCAGCTGCAGTGCCAGGGACCTGACCCTCAGCCTGGGCCACGGGGGGGGCATGTGCCTCTTCAACGTGCCCCAGCCCGAGAGGCTGCTGGGGGGCGCGCGCTGCGGCAACCTCTACGTCGAGAAGGGAGAGGAGTGCGACTGTGGCCTGCTGGAGGTAGAGCTACATGCTAACAACACACGACATGCTAACATCATGCTACATGCTAACATCATGCTCCATGTTAACAACACACGACATGCTAACAACACACAACATGCTAACATCATGCTACATGTTAACAACACACGACATGCTAACAGCATGCTACATGCTAACAACACACGACATGCTAACATCATGCATGTTAACGATATGCATTGTGCTGATGTAAGAACCGCTGGGGGTAGAGCCTCATGCTAACAACACGCTACATGCTAACATCACCCGCCTCTCCTTCACTGACGATGACTCTGTTCTCCTCTGTTCAGCCTGCTCCTCAGAGGCCTGAGCAGAGGAGAACGTTCAGCAACAGACTCTTGGCACCGAGGAGTCCTAGGGAGCGCCGCGGGAAATGATTCATTCCTGCGGCCTTTGAACCCCTGTCACTACCGGACATGAGGGAGTCACTCTGGACTCTGCACTGCCGATTTAGCTCACTCACTTTTCTTATTATCATATCCAGATGACCTGTGCAATATGCCTTGCGATACACCACTTTACTTTACTTAGGCTTCGTTCACACCGCCTTAATGCTCAACTCTGATTTATTGCTCGGATCAGATTTTTGTGTTTGGCTGTTATATTACATTTAAATGTTTTTAATGTGGCCAACGACACATCCCAGTGTGGACTGGTCACAGTCTGAACTGACCGGCATGCGCAAAAGAACAATAACAAAGACGGCACATGCAGTAATCTGTATCTGTACATCGAGCTACATGCTAACATCAGGCTACATGCTAACATCATACCTGCTGGAGGTGGAGAACACACTGCATGCTAATGTCAGGCTACATGCTAACATCATACCTTCTGGAGGTAGAGAACACACTGCATGCTAACATCAGGCTACATGCTAACATCATACCTTCTGGAGGTAGAGAACACACTGCATGCTAATGTCAGGCTACATGCTAACATCATACCTTCTGGAGGTAGAGAACACACTGCATGCTAATGTCAGGCTACATGCTAACATCATACCTTCTGGAGGCAGCGATCATACAATGTGCTAATAACACACTGCATGCTCACATCAGGCTACATGCTAACATGATACCTGCTGGAGGTAGCCATCATACTACATGCACACAGTAGTAGCACAGCCATGATGTGCTGTAGAAGGGGCGTGTTCTCCCGGTGATGGGTCTCGTTGCTGTGCTGTGATTGGTCAGGAGTGTGATGACCCGTGCTGTAACGCCTCCACCTGCAGACTGCAGCCTGGAGCCCAGTGCTCGGCCCACGGGACCTGCTGTGAGGACTGCAAGGTAGGACACACACACACACACACACACACACACACACACACACACACACACACACACACACACACACACACACACACACACAGACACACAGACACACAGACACACACACAGACACACACACACACACACACAGTAGACGGAGAGAAGAGCACTTTATACAAGACAACAAAGATAAGGAACTAATAATAAAGAAGCCTTCTGTTCTCTCACTTCCTCTTATTCCCTCTCCTCCCCCATCCTCCCCCATCCTCTCCTCCCCTCTCCTCTCCTTGCTCCTCCTCCCCCTCTCCTCCCCTCTCCTCCCCATCCTCACCTCTTCCTCTCCCTCCGCCATTCTTCCCTACACTCCTCCCCCTGTATTCTCCTCTCCTCTCCTTCCTCCTCCTCCCCCTCTCCTCCCCATCCTCACCTCCTCCCTCCTCTCCTCTCCTCCCCTCTCCTCTTCTCCCCATCCTCCCCTCTCCTCCCCATCCTCACCTCTCCTCCCCCTCCTCCCCCTTGTCTTCTCCTCTCCTCTCCTCTCCCCCCCCCCCCCTCCCCTAGCTGCGGTCAGCAGGGTGGGCGTGTCGCGAGCCCCTGGGGGAGTGTGACCTCCCAGAGTTCTGCACCGGGACGTCGCCCCACTGCCCCGCCAACGTCTTCCTGCAGAACGGGGAGCCCTGCGAGGACAGCGCCTCCTACTGCTTCGGAGGGACCTGCGCCAGCCTCAGCAGCCAGTGCCAGATGCTGTGGGGAGCCAGTGAGTCTCCGCTAGCAGTGGGGGGTCTGGGTGGTGCAGCGCTCAGGGGGGTCGACGCCCAGCCGCAAGGTTCTGGGTTCGATCCCCAATGGCCATCCTATAGTATAGCATAGTTTAGTATAGTCTAGCATGGAGGTAATGGATGGTGTACCGGTCAGGGGCTTTGTCTGTGTGTCTGTCTGACTGCCCGTCTGTCTGTGTGTCTGTCTGTGTGTCTGTCTGACTTCCCGTCTGTCTGTGTGTCTGTCTGACTGTCCGTCTGTCTGTGTGTCTGTCTGACTGCCCGTCTGTCTGTGTGTCTGTCTGACTGCCCGTCTGTCTGTGTGTCTGTCTGACTGCCCGTCTGTCTGTGTGTCTGTCTGACTGTCCGTCTGTCTGTGTGTCTGTCTGACTGCCCGTCTGTCTGTGTGTCTGTCTGACTGCCCGTCTGTCTGTGTGTCTGTCTGACTGCCCGTCTGTCTGTCTGACTGTCCGTCTGTCTGTGTGTCTGTCTGACTGCCCGTCTGTCTGTGTGTCTGTCTGACTGCCCGTCTGTCTGTGTGTCTGTCTGACTGCCCGTCTGTCTGTGTGTCTGTCTGTCTAGATGCCAGCCATGCCCCGCCCCTCTGCTTCTCCTCAGTCAACAAACAAGGAAATAAATACGGAAACTGTGGCCAGACTTCCAACGGCTCCTACACCCCCTGCAGCAGCGCGTAAGTACATCTGTGTGTGTGTGTGTTTGTGTGTGTATGTGTGTGTGTGCATGTGTGTGTGTGTCTATGTTTGTGTGTGTTTGTGTGTGTGTGCATGTGTGTGTGTGTGTCTGTATGTTTGTGAATGTGTGTTTGTGTGTGTCTGTATGTTTGTGTGTGTGTGTTTGTGTGTGTGTGTGTGTGTGTGTGTGTGTGTTTGTTTGTTTGTGTTTATGAACGTGTGTGTGTTCTGCCTCCAGGGACGTGCTGTTGTATTTGTATGTTTGTGCGTGTGTGTGTTTGTGTGTGTCTGTATGTTTGTGTGTGTTTGTGTGTGTGTGTGCGTGTGTGTGTTTGTGTGTGTCTGTATGTTTGTGCGTGTGTGTGTTTGTGTGTGTCTGTATGTTTGTGTGTGTGTGTGTGTATGTGTGTGTGTGTGTATGTGTGTGTTTATGAACGTGTGTGTGTTCTGCCTCCAGGGACGTGCTCTGCGGTAAGCTCCAGTGTCAGGGTGGGAGGGAGCGTCCGGTTCTCTCCAGCAGCGCTGAGATCATGACCACCACGGTCCAGTTCAACCACAGCGACCTGGTCTGCCGCGGCACCTACCTGGACCTGGGGGACGATGTATCAGACCCCGCCAGCGTGGCCCAGGGCACAGCCTGCGGTCCCCACAAGGTAGGGTCCTCTCTCTAGGTCCCCACAAGGAAGGGTTCTCTCTCTACGTCCCCACAAGGTAGAGTCCTCTCTCTACGTCCCCACAAGGAAGGGTCCTCACTCTAGGTCCCCACAAGGTAGAGTCCTCTCTCTAGGTCCCCACAAGGAAGGGTCCTCAATCTAGGTCCCCACAAGGAAGGGTCCTCACTCTAGGTCCCCACAAGGAAACCTACAGACGTTGATTTGAAGGATAAAACCTCCCACGGTTAGCTCTCGAAAGCGTTGAACGCCTATTTCCAAAGTGGACCTGGACCGAGAGTGTGTGTGTGTGTTTCCAGGCGTGTTTGGACCAGCGGTGTCAGGACGTGTCCGTGTTCCGGGTTGACGAGTGCCGGGACAAGTGCAGCGGGCACGGGGTGAGTTCAGCAGAGTTCTGTGTGATACCCAGCAGGTGACGTTCTAATAAGACACGGTGGTGATTGGTTAGAAGACGTAGTGCGCCATGTGAGATGCAGAGGCTGGAACCCCACGGGGCCCGTGGAACCAGAACACCCCTTGCCGACCTGTGTGTGTGCTCTGTGTGTACATTGTGCGTTCATTGTGTGTGTCGCGTGTCAGGTGTGTAACAGCAACATCAACTGCCACTGTGAGGTGGGCTGGGCCCCGCCGGATTGTCGCTACGCCGGCCATGGGGGCAGCGTGGACAGTGGCCCCTCCCGGGCCCCTGGAAGTAAGGAACCCCTGTTTATCAAGGAGCAGGCTTAATTAGTTCATATCACACAGTATGAAACCATCAAATCAGCCACGCTTGCATGCTCTTTCCCATTGCACTGAATAAACGTGTACATATACAATGCGTATTTCCTTAAGGTATGAGTCCTGCTGTGACAGGCACTCCGAGTGGCCTTGCTGTGTTTGAGGACGCTTTGTAACTAAAGGTGCGTTGGGTCACCCTTCCAGGCACTGACCCGGTACGCGTGGCCCTGCTGGTCATCTTCCTCTTCGTCCTGCCCGTGGTCCTCCTCTTCCTCATGCTGCGGTTCCCTCGCTGTCGCCGCAGTCTGCTGTGTCTGGGAGGAGGGAGCCCCTTCCACAAGGGCCGCCAACACAACCGGTACCCCAGCCTCACCTCCCAATTAGCAGATGGTTGATTGGTTAATGGTTCAGTTTTGATTGGTTGATTTGATCGTTTGCGTGATGCAGTGTGACACACTGTGAGGATCGGGGAACCAAGTTTGATGCTGAGCCACTGTACAGCAGGTACGACTTGATGTTGTGCTTGGGGGGGTTTGACAGTTGGAGAGACAGCGCTGTGAGAATGTCAGGTCTTTGACTCTTTGTTTAAAGTACATTTGGGGTTTTCTTCTGGTTTAAAATGTAATGAATTCACCTCGCTCGCTCTCCACTTTCATATAGTTAGTGTTATGATTGTATTTAAGTTTAAACATTTAAACTCAAGATGTCAGAGCTAGAGATGAAGATATCCAGTGAATATAGTATAATGACTATAATAATATCCAGTGATATCACTGGATAGATCCAGTGATATCCAGTGAATATAGTATAATAACTATAATAATATCCAGTGATATCACTGGATAGATCCAGTGATATCCAGTGAATATAGTACAATAACTATAATAATATCCAGTGATATCACTGGATAGATCCAGTGATGTCCATTGAATATAGTATAATGACTATAATGATATCCAGTGATATCACTGGATAGATCCAGTGATAGCCAGTGAATATAGTATAATAACTATAATAATATCCAGTGATATCACTGGATAGATCCAGTGATATCCAGTGAATATAGTACAATAACTATAATAATATCCAGTGATATCACTGGATAGATCCAGTGATGTCCAGTGAATATAGTACAATAACTATAATAATATCCAGTGATATCACTGGATAGATCCAGTGATGTCCATTGAATATAGTATAATGACTATAATGATATCCAGTGATATCACTGGATAGATCCAGTGATATCCAGTGAATATAGTACAATAACTATAATAATATCCAGTGATATCACTGGATAGATCCAGTGATGTCCATTGAATATAGTACAATGACTATAATAATATCCGGTGATATCACTAGATAGATCCAGTGATATCCAGTGAATATAGTATGACTATAATAATATCCAGTGATATCACTGGATAGATCCAGTGATGTCCATTGAATATAGTACAATGACTATAATAATATCCAGTGATATCACTAGATAGATCCAGTGATATCCAGTGAATATAGTATAATGACTATAATAATATCCAGTGATATCACTGGATAGATCCAGTGAAACTCCAACGGTTCTCCTGGTTATTGACATGACCAGTTGCAACAAAGAACCAAACTGTGTATGAATTCTCAGTCTCTGTACTCGTATAACCAGGCTGTCGGGCGTAGCCTGCGGTCTGTTGGCGTTTGTGGTCCAGGCGGTCTGTAGCTAGCTCCATACGGATGCTTCGTACTTCTCTACGAAGCAGAAGTACGAAGCAGGCTTTAGTGACGCTGTTAGGCTACCAGCGTATGGACTCCACCCTCTCCTCTTCCTCCCTGATGTCTGTAGCTAGCAGCCTAATGGATGTGGTCTCACTGGGTGGATGTGTTGAAGGTTTCACTGGGTGGATGTGATGGAGGTCTCACTGGGTGGATGTGATAGACTGGGTGGATGTGATGGAGGTCTCACTGGGTGGATGTGATAGACTGGGTGGATGTGATGGAGGTCTCACTGGGTGGATGTGATGGAGGTCTCACTGGGTGGATGTGATAGACTGGGTGGATGTGATGGAGGTCTCACTGGGTGGATGTGATAGACTGGGTGGATGTGATGGAGGTCTCACTGGGTGGATGTGATGGAGGTCTCACTGGGTGGATGTGATAGACTGGGTGGATGTGATGGAGGTCTCACTGGGTGGATGTGATAGACTGGGTGGATGTGATGGAGGTCTCACTGGGTGGATGTGATAGACTGGGGGGATGTGATGGAGGTCTCACTGGGTGGATGTGATGGAGGTCTCACTGGGTGGATGTGATGGAGGTCTCACTGGGTGGATGTGATAGACTGGGTGGATGTGATGGAGGTCTCACTAGGTGGATGTGATAGACTGGGTGGATGGGATGGAGGTCTCACTGGGTGGATGTAATAGACTGGGTGGATGTGATGGAGGTCTCACTGGGTGGATGTGATAGACTGGGTGGATGGGATGGAGGTCTCACTGGGTGGATGATGTGATAGACTGGGTGGATGTGATGGAGGTCTCACTGGGTGGATGTGATGGAGGTCTCACTGGGTGGATGTGATAGACTGGGTGGATGTGATGGAGGTCTCACTGGGTGGATGTGATGGAGGTCTCACTGGGTGGATGTGATGGAGGTCTCACTGGGTGGATGTGATGGACTGGGTGGATGTGATGGAGGTCTCACTGGGTGGATGTGATAGACTGGGGGGATGTGATGGAGGTCTCACTGGGTGGATGTGATGGAGGTCTCACTGGGTGGATGTGATAGACTGGGTGGATGTGATGGAGGTCTCACTGGGTGGATGTGATAGACTGGGTGGATGTGATGGAGGTCTCACTGGGTGGATGTGATAGACTGGGTGGATGGGATGGAGGTCTCACTGGGTGGATGTGATAGACTGGGTGGATGGGATGGAGGTCTCACTGGGTGGATGTGATAGACTGGGTGGATGGGATGGAGGTCTCACTGGGTGGATGTGATAGACTGGGTGGATGTGATGGAGGTCTCACTGGGTGGATGTGATAGACTGGGGGGATGTGATGGAGGTCTCACTGGGTGGATGTGATGGAGGTCTCACTGGGTGGATGTGATAGACTGGGTGGATGTGATGGAGGTCTCACTGGGTGGATGTGATAGACTGGGTGGATGTGATAGACTGGGTGGATGGGATGGAGGTCTCACTGGGTGGATGGGATGGAGGTCTCACTGGGTGGATGTGATGGAGGTCTCACTGGGTGGATGTGATGGAGGTCTCACTGGATGGATGTGATGGAGGTCTCACTGGGTGGATGTGATGGAGGTCTCACTGGGTGGATGTGATGGAGGTCTCACTGGGTGGATGTGATAGACTGGGTGGATGTGTTGTGGACCGGGGATCGAACTCAGTACCTCCAGGGATTAATGAGGTGTTTGTTGTGCAGAACTCCGGTGACGGAGCGTGTGGACGATTGCAACGGAGAGCAGGTCCAACCGCTTCGCTACCAGTGGAATGGCCACGGCGACATCCCCCTGAGCCCGCCCTCCAACAAGGTAACCACGGCAACATGCCGGGGGACGGCCGATCAAAACGCCACAACATGAGTGGCGTGTGAAACGTCCTCCATCTGCTTTGCTCCTCTCATCAACATGTGTGCTTGACTGACAGCTTGAGCAGTCCGGCATCCGACCGCCCCCTTCCTCTCTGCATGTCTTCTCATTGGCCGATCAGCATCTGCTTCCTGTTTGTTTTTCTCCTATCAGGTTCATGACAGGCCTGCTCCTCCCACTAAGCCCCTCCCCCCTGACCCTGAGCTTAAAAAGCTCCAGGTAACCCCGCCCAGCTAACACTTAACGTCCGCTACTGTGTGCTAATGTGCTAGCCGCTAACCCACAGTGTGGTAGTCTCTAGTTTCTAGAAGGAATATTTAGCCTGTTTGTTACTAGTAGTGTGCTGGGGTGGAAAGTACTTTTACTCAACAACTGTACCTCTTTTAAACTTTTTCCTACACTTTATTTATCCAAGACTTACACGTACTGAGTGCTACTTTTATCGAAAGGCCTCTTGTTCTTGAGTCGACTGTCGCTAAGGGAAAAGGACAGTTGGGTCATCGTCACGTAACCAAGGACATGAGGTCATCATGAGATGTAAACACTCAAGTACTTTGACTACTACTGTTTTTACTTGGTGAATAATTATCGCAGGATCAAAATATTGTTTTCCGAGGGTATTTTACTTCTACTTTTCACGACGGTATCAGAGTACTTTTCCACCACTGGTAGTGTCCGTCCGTCTGTCTGTCGGTTGGTCTGTTGGTCTGTCTGTATGTCGGTTGGTCTGTTTGTCTGTCGGTTGGTCTGTCTGTCTGTCTGTTGGTCTGTCTGTATGTCTGTTGGTCTGTCTGTCGGTTGGTCTGTCTGTTTGTCAGTTGGTCTGTCTGTCTGTTGGTCTGTCTGTCGGTTGGTCTGTCTGTTTGTCAGTTGGTCTGTCTGTCGGTTGGTCTGTCTGTCGGTTGGTCTGTCTGTCTGTCTGTTGGTCTGTCTGTCTGTTGGTCTGTCTGTCGGTTGGTCTGTCTGTTTGTCAGTTGGTCTGTCTGTCGGTTGGTCTGTCTGTTTGTCAGTTGGTCTGTCTGTCGGTTGGTCTGTCTGTATGTCAGTTGGTCTGTCTGTCAGTTGGTCTGTCTGTCGGTTGGTCTGTCTGTTTGTCAGTTGGTCTGTCTGTCGGTTGGTCTGTCTGTCGGTTGGTCTGTCTGTTTGTCAGTTGGTCTGTCTGTCGGTTGGTCTGTCTGTATGTCAGTTGGTCTGTCGGTTGGTCTGTCTGTTTGTCAGTTGGTCTGTCTGTCGGTTGGTCTGTCTGTCGGTTGGTCTGTCTGTATGTCAGTTGGTCTGTCTGTCGGTTGGTCTGTCTGTCGGTTGGTCTGTCTGTTTGTCAGGTGGTCTGTCTGTCGGTTGGTCTGTCTGTCGGTTGGTCTGTCTGTTTGTCAGTTGGTCTGTCTGTCGGTTGGTCTGTCTGTCGGTTGGTCTGTCTGTTTGTCAGTTGGTCTGTCTGTATGTCTGTTGGTCTGTCTGTCGGTTGGTCTGTCTGTTTGTCAGTTGGTCTGTCTGTCGGTTGGTCTGTCTGTTTGTCAGTTGGTCTATCTGTCGGTTGGTCTGTCTGTATGTCAGTTGGTCTGTCTGTCGGTTGGTCTGTCTGTTTGTCAGGTGGTCTGTCTGTCGGTTGGTCTGTCTGTCGGTTGGTCTGTCTGTTTGTCAGGTGGTCTGTCTGTCGGTTGGTCTGTCTGTTTGTCAGTTGGTCTGTCTGTATGTCTGTTGGTCTGTCTGTCGGGTTGTCTGTCTGTTTGTCAGTTGGTCTGTCTGTCGGTTGGTCTGTCTGTATGTCAGTTGGTCTGTATGTCAGTTGGTCTGTCTGTCTGTCGGTTGGTCTGTATGTCAGTTGGTCTGTCTGTCTGTCGGTTGGTCTGTCTGTCTGTCGGTTGGTCTGTCTGTCTGTCGGTTGGTCTGTCTGTTTGTCAGTTGGTCTGTCTGTCGGTTGGTCTGTCTGTATGTCAGTTGGTCTGTCTGTCGGTTGGTCTGTCTGTCGGTTGGTCTGTCTGTTTGTCAGTTGGTCTGTCTGTCGGTTGGTCTGTCTGTTTGTCAGGTGGTCTGTCTGTCGGTTGGTCTGTCTGTTTGTCAGTTGGTCTGTCTGTCGGTTGGTCTGTCTGTATGTCTCTGTGGCTGCAGTCGTCTCTCCTATAGGTCTTGTGAGTAGATCTAGAGCAGTGTGAGTTGTGTTGCGTTGTTGTGTTTGTTTGGAAGTGTTAAATGTTCTGTGGTGGTCTGCGTCTACATGGGTTCTGGGAGTGTTGCTGCATTATACCGCAACGACCGACATCAAAACCATGCAGGGTGTTGAATCTCACCTGAAGTGAACATGAAACCTGATTCCTAAAATGACCCTGAGGAACTAGAAGTTTCTAGTTCCTCAGGGTTTCATTTCACCTGGAAGTGGTCAGGTTTTTCCATTGTTATACTAAATACAACAAAAAATATTGCTTCAATTTGGAAAAGTCTGGAAATAATTGAGAACATCTTACCTTTATATTTGTTTTCTGATATTTTCATCCAATTGCCCAATCAGAAAAGGTTATTGCAGTGACCAGTATCCACCACCGGAGGCGCTGTTGCTGCTATTTACTTATTGACTTCCTTCTCTCCAGCGCCGCGCTGCACCCTCCAAGCCACTCCCCCCCGACCCCTATAGCCCCGCCCATCAGGTACAGTCACTGGTTGACACCACGGTCTTCGTCGTCTGTCTGTCTGTGTCTGTCTAGCGTTTGTTGTCGATAAAAAGTACACACATTTGAAACCACCATGGCTGTTGAGGAAACAACACTGTGCGATTTGTGAAGTCGTTTTCCGACTGCATCTCGAGCAGCGTCTCTGCGTGATGAATGGTGAGATATAAAAAGAAGGGCAGTGCACAAGTCACAGGTCAAGCTCACACTGTTGCATAACCAGGCCTTCTACTGGAGCAGCGGCACAGCGCGGCCATTGTGTTGTAACACTGCAATGCAATGACACGTCACTGCTTGCTAAGTAGTGCTACGCTCATAAGTGAAGTAGATCATTCAAGTCAAGGTGCAGTTTCCAAGCCCAGCAGACCACGGAGTCAAGACGTCACGTCGAATACTTGTATTCGTGGGGTCTCTCAGGTTACCCCAAAATAACCACTCAGGTTAACCCAAAAGAACCACTCAGGTTAACCCAAAAGAACCACTCAGGTTAACCCAAAAGAACCACTCAGGTTACCCCAAAAGAACCACTCATGTTACCCCAAAAGAACCCCTCAGGTTACCCCAAAAGAACCTCTCAGGTTACCCCAAAAGAACCACTCATGTTACCCCAAAAGAACCCCTCAGGTTACCCCAAAAGAACCTCTCAGGTTACCCCAAAAGAACCACTCAGGTTACCCCAAAAGAACCACTCAGGTTACCCCAAAAGAACCACTCAGGTTACCCCAAAAGAACCTCTCAGGTTACCCCAAAAGAACCACTCAGGTTACCCCAAAAGAACCACTCAGGTTACCCCAAAAGAACCACTCATGTTACCCCAAAAGAACCACTCAGGTTACCCCAAAAGAACCAGTGCACTCCTTCAGGGACCCCTAGTTTCACACATGCAACGGTATATCAAAACACAAGGGCTATTGATTACCGGCTCCCTAGGTTATACATTACAGAAAGATTCCCCTACGACCTACGACCTAGCCTACGACCTACCCTACGACATATGACCTGACCTACCCCACGACCTACCCTACCCTACGACCTAGCCTACGACCTACCCTACGACCTATGACCTACCCTACGACCTACCCTGCGACCTACCCTACGACCTACCCTACAGCGTACCCTACAACCTACCCTGCCCTACGACCTACCCTACGACCTACCCTACGACCTACAACCTACCCTATGACCTATGATCTACCCTATGACCTACAACCTACCCTACCCTACGACCTATCCTACCCTACGACCTACCCTACCCTACAACCTACCCTACGACCTACAACCTACCCTACGACCTACCCTATGGTGTAGGTGAAATGTCAAAGGGCTGCATGACCACGTCTCTAAAAACAAAGAAGTGTTCATGAGACACTCTTGGGAGAGGCGGGTCTTCTGATGTTTCTGGAAGACAGGGAGGGATTCTGCTGCTTGTGTGGAGCTAGGTAGCTGTCATTTAGCATGTGTCTTATAATGAGGGGCCTGACAGTCTTTAGTTGGGTGTTGGTGTTTGATGGGGCAGTGTGTGCACGCACCTTAAAATTCAGTCAGCAGGGAGTTTCTGCATTCTACGGTTTGGAGTTCACCGAGAGTTCTTGATGTCTGAGCTAGCTCGGCTTCGCAGCGGTTAGCTTTAACCATTCGAAAGTGTTCTGTGGACAGAACAGTGTGGTCGGTACACCGAGAACATCTAATCCACGCAAAGGCTCCTCCGCATCCTGCTAGCTTTCATAAAGGTGGAGAAGCTAGCCATCTCTCCGTCAGTCTGCCGGCGTTCCCTTCATCTGCATTGCTTTCTTCCTTTCTCTTCTTTCTCGCGTTAATACTTCCAGCCGCAGGTCAGACCCGCACCTCCAAACAGACCTCTTCCTCCAGACCCAACGCAAACTCTGGGCCAGGTACCCGCTCGGAGCTAACACGTAGTTAGCATGTAGCTAACATGGCGGTAGTCCACTAGTGGGAAAATGTCCATAATGATGGTGTTGATTCATTCATTCATTCTTGGTTAATATGGTGGAATATCAAGGGTTTGGGACTTAATCTAAATGTGAGTAACTTGAGTAATAAAAGTCTCTTGGTTAATGCTAAATGGTTTGGTGGAATCTAAATGGTTTGGTAGAGATGAAATTAATGGTGCAATTCCAATGGTTTGGTGGAATCCAGAAAGACTATGGGGGAGTCTCCGTGATTGGTGGAATCCAGAAAGACTATGGGGGAGTCTCCGTGATTGGTGGAATCCAGAAAGACTATGGGGGAGTCTCCGTGATTGGTGGAATCCAGAAAGACTATGGGGGAGTCTCCGTGATTGGTGGAATCCAGAAAGACTATGGGGGAGTCTCCGTGATTGGTGGAATCCAGAAAGACTATGGGGGAGTCTCCGTGATTGGTGGAATCCAAAACGGAGGAAGTGTGGGTAAGGTCAGGGTGAGGAGTGGTGGAAGCGGTGCATCATGGGTATAAGCCCTGCTGGTCTAACACGATCCTCTGCTCAGGTCCCGGTCCGTCCTAAACCTCCAGTCCCGGGGAAGCCCTCCCCCCTGGACCTCCCTACTCACCTCCCCCACCCTGGGTACGCCCTCACACCCCCCCACCCCGGGGCCGTCGCAGCCGCAGGCCAACCAAACAGGTGTGTGTGTGTGTGTGTGTGTGTGTGTGTGTGTGTGTGTGTGAGAGAGAGAGTGCATGTTTGTGTGTGAGAGTGAGTGTGTGTGTGTGTGTGTGTGTGTGTGTGTGTGTGTGTGTGTGTGTGTGTGTGTGTGTGTGTGTGTGTGTGTGTGTGTGTGAGAGAGAGAGAGAGTGCATGTTTGTGTGTGTGAGAGAGTGCATGTTTGTGTGTGAGAGTGAGTGCATATGTAGTGTGTGTGTGTGTGTGTGTGTGTGTGTGTGTGTGTGTGTGTGTGTGTGTGTGTGTGTGTGTGTGAGAGAGAGCATGTGGAGTAGTAGTAGTGTGTGAGAGAGAGAGCATGTTTGTGTGTGTGTGAGAGAGAGAGAGCATGTTTGTGTGAGAGAGAGAGAGCAAATGTAATATGCGTGTGTGCACGGCTCTGATGCTGATGCTGAAGCAGGTTGTCGTGGTGACTCTTCATCTCTGTTTCCTCTAGACGACCTCCTCCTCCTCTGTCGAAACCGGCCATCCCCCGGAAACCCACCTCCTCACCCGCTCTCTGTCTGCAGAACCTCCCCCACCACGCCAGACCACAACCCACCTCCTCACCCTCTCTCTGCCTGCAGAACCCCCCCCACCGGGGCAGACCACAACCCACCTCCTCACCCTCTCTCTGTCTGCAGAACCTCCCCCACCAGGCCAGACAACAACCCACCTCCTCACCCTCTCTCTGCCTGCAGAACCTCCCCCACCGGGCCAGACCACAACACACCTCCTCACCCTCTCTCTGCCTGCAGAACCTCCCCCACCGGGCCAGACCACAACACACCTCCTCACCCTCTCTCTGCCTGCAGAACCCCCCCCACCAGGCCCAGACCACAAC
>JACYXH010000449.1:247500-265000 GCA_026745465.1 Lota lota
TTTGGGTAAGGGGGTATTGGTATCAGGGATTCTGAAGAGGGTTTGTGTTGAGTCAGCCGGTCTGTTTTACACCCACTAGCTGGGTAGACTCAGTAGGTTGCGAAACTTTACCCTTTCCCCAGACAGAAAGCCAGCTCACATGATCTTCTGAGGAAGTCAGTTGCACCTAACAAATCGAACGCAAGCTTGTACTTTTTGACGATTGTTTCAGAATTAGCTGCACTCTTTCACCAAGGAACTGTGAGCATCGCCACCGTGCACCAAGAGGAACTAGATTCATTTGACATATACACTTTATACTGTTGTCAAAGTTCATAAACCACAAAGGAATAACTTTATTAAGTTCTTCAAGTAATTTGAACGATAAGATTGTGCCCACCGCACAGACCACCCACACATTTGAGCTTTTACACGTGTGTGCCAGTATGTGTGTGTTAGTGTGTTTGTGTGTTAGTGTGTGTGTGTGTGTGTTAGTGTGTGTTAGTGTGTGTGTGTTAGTGTGTGTGTTAGTGTGTGTGTGTGTGTGTGTTAGTGTGTGTGTGTGTTGGTGTGTGTGTGTTAGTGTGTGAGTTAGTGTGTGTGTATTAGTGTGTGTGTGTTAGTGTGTGTGTGTGTATGTTAGTGTCTGAGTTAGTGTGTGTGTGTTAGTGTGTGTGTGTTAGTGTGTGTGTTAGTGTGTGTGTGTGTGTGTGTGTTAGTGTCTGAGTTAGTGTGTGTGTTAGTGTGTGTGTGTGTGTGTGTGTGTGTGTTAGTGTCTGAGTTAGTGTGTGTGTGTTAGTGTGTGTGTGTGTTAGTGTGTGTGTGTTAGTGTGTGTGTGTTAGTGTGTGGATTTACCCACATCCCCTAAACTTTTTTTGCTCTACTCAGAAAAAGGTTCACAAGCGTACAGATGTATTGATATGATAGACAGACTTACAACCATGTCAGACTGCAGCATCTCTAACCTAACACCTAAACTAACCGTCTCTAACCTAACACCTAAACTAACCGTCTCTAACCTAACACCTAAACTAACCATCTCTAACCTAACACCTAAACTAACCGTCTCTAACCTAACACCTAAACTAACCATCTCTAACCTAACACCTAAACTAACCATCTCTAACCTAACACCTAAACTAACCATCTCTAACCTAACACCTAAACTAACCATCTCTAACCTAACACCTAAACTAACCGTCTCTAACCTAACACCTAAACTAACCATCTCTAACCTAACACCTAAACTAACCACCTCTAACCTAACACCTAAACTAACCATCTCTAACCTAACACCTAAACTAACCATCTCTAACCTAACACCTAAACTAACCATCTCTAACCTAACACCTAAACTAACCATCTCTAACCTAACACCTAAACTAACCACCTCTAACCTAACACCTAAACTAACCATCTCTAACCTAACACCTAAACTAACCATCTCTAACCTAACACCTAAACTAACCGTCTCGAACCTAGTACCTAAACTAACCGTCTCTAACCTAACACCTAAACTAACCATCTCTAACCTAACACCTAAACTAACCGTCTCTAACCTAACACCTAAACTAAGCGTCTCTAACCTAGTACCTAAACTTAAACTTAACCACCGTCAGACCAATGACTGTCGATGTTGCAGGTCATCTCTCTATGAAGCAGTTCTCTCTTTTGAAGAACAAGCGGTTCCCCTTTCTGGAACCAGACCGGGCCGAGCGGTTACTTTAACCTGTCTGGAACCAGACGGGGCCGAGCGGTTACTTTAACCTGTCTGAGCCGTCGTGGTGAAATGTGTGGGTTGCTTCCGCCCGGCTGCAGAAGTGAGATCTGTTTTTGTTGCAACCGTTTCAAATGGAGCTGGTTCACAGCGAGGTGGTTTTTTTCTCTCCAATTTTTACTACTATCCTGTCTCTGTATTATAATGTACTTATATTTACCCATTAACATTAGTCGATGGATAAATATGGATAAATATCCCACCACTTGAGGAAAGCTTCAAACAAAGTAAATGTTCTAAAAAAAAATATGAATCTTATAGACGTCAAATTAGGATGGAATTGCTGAATACGCTTTGGATATACCAAGAATTATGCTTGATTACAACGCAGATATACGAAGACAATAAAAAGCTAAAATGTCTCTCTGAGTCTAATGCTTTCTTTCATCTTTATTTATCTGTAGTCCACTTGGTTTTCCATGGCCTTTTGGTGGTCTCATCCCTACCGAGGAACAAAACGTATTCCTTTCCCTTCCGCCTGAATCTGTTATTGAATCTCAGTGCTGCATTTGAAGCATGGGATCATGACATATTGGTTGACAGGCTAGACAACTGGGTGGGGCTATCTGGTACAGCACCAAACTGAGTTGAACGTAAAAGGCAGATACTTTTCTGTGTCTATTCGTAACTGCATATCTGAGCGAACAAAAGAATACATGGATTTGTTCTGTGCAACTTTAACATGCTCCCACTGTTCCACATTTTGAAAAACAACAACATATCCAACCACAACTATGCAGATGATACTCAGATGTGCATTTCTTTGTCAATAGGGGTCTATGGTCCCGTTGACTTCCTCATGAAGTGCATTAAGCAAATCAATGACTGGATGTGCAGCAATTTCCTCCAGCTGAACAAAGATAACCTGGAATTTAAATGTTGGTGTCACACAGGGGGGGGGGGGGGGGGGGGGGGGTGGTGGCATTGAGTGTGGTGAAGCAGCTCTTAGTTTTAATGCGCCACAGATCTGGAACAAACTTTTAAACCTTTATTCAAAATGCATTACATTTGAATGATTGTCCTTTTGATGTTTTTGCATGTGATTTGTTACTGATTGCCCTTCTGATGTTTGACCACGTGAGTTCTTCCTTGTAGAGCACTGTGACTGGTCTTGTGTTTGCAGCGGCCTACATCACACAACTTGCTTTGCCTCGCCCGAGGGCCTTGCTGAGTGGTCGATCCAGCTGCCCGTCACCAGAGCTCATTTTGTTCCGCCTCTCCACAGACTCATCAGACAGAGGTCTGGTCCACTTCAGCCAACGAGACGTCCACAACACCACCACCCTGTTGCTAAGCGACGACGGCTCCACCCTGTACGTGGGGGCACGGAATGCCATACTCTCATTGAACGTCAGCGATCCTGGTTTCATCACGCTGAAGGACAAGGTTGGTCAGCGGAGCGAGGATTCTATAGTAGGAGGAGCTACAACTATGTAGTAGGAGGAGCTACAGTTAGAATTAGGAGCTTTAATAGTATAGTAGGCGGGGCTACAATAGTATAGTAGGAGGAGCTACAGTTATAATTAGGAGCTTTAATAGTATAGTAGGAGGAGCTACAGTTATAATTAGGAGCTTTAATAGTATAGTAGGAGGAGCTACAGTTATAATTAGGAGCTTTAATAGTATAGTAGGAGGAGCTAGAGTTACGTGGTAGAAGCTACAATTGTATATTTTAGGAGGAGCTAGAATGATACGTTTTAGGGGGAGCTACAATCATATAGTAGATCATATAGAGATTGCATGAGGTCGTTTCTGTTAATCCCAAGACTCACAGTCATAGAATCTAACTGGGGAAGTGTGTGTGTGTCTCCAGAGGGACTGGTCACCATCCCAGACGGACATCGATTCATGTAAGAACAAGCAAAAGAACGCACAGGTAACGGCTCACCTGAGAACGGGAACCTTGCTCTGCACTGCAGGCTTACAGAACTGACCAAAAACAAAAATCAATCAACGACCATAATCCCCCCAACATGTTCGACCAGCGCACACACACACACACACACACACACACACACACATTCATGATGGATGAACGGATTGAAGAGGAATGAACTACTAATTGATGAAGACATGGGTGGATGGACTATGGGTGGATGGATGGATGGAGCGATTGGCTGATGGTTGTAACCTGTGTCTGCTCCCCAGGTGGACTGTCCCAACTTCATCCACGTGCTTCAACCTCTGAACTCCAGCCACCTCTACGCCTGCGGCAGCTACGCCTACAGCCCCCACGATGCACTCCTGGTAGGAGAGAGAGAGAGAGAGCCTCTTGTCTCTGTGACGCTCGCCCAAATATGGCCACAGTGTCTTTCCTCCTTCCGCTCCTCTGTTGGGGAGCTGAAGCTCCACAGCTCACACATCTCTGCTCTCAGCTCCCTCTGGTCACTGTGGACATACTGACCTTCTGGTCCAGCAGCCCTCTGCTTGTTCCCCTACTACCCACACATCTCTGCTTCTCCTGTTATTACGTGTAAGAACAGGATACTGTTACTGCTAATAGGTCTACTAGTGGTCTAGGACTACTGCTAATACTACGACTACTATCAGCAGTTGAACCGCTGCTGCTTCTAGTACTAGTAAGCTACTGATACTTCTACTATTACTGCTACTTAGTCATTCAGCAGATGCTTTTACATCTTGCCTCAACCTACCTGTGGGCTTCATGCTGAAGCCCACAGGTAGGTCGCTGCACTGGGGATCAAACCCAGTGCCTTCCAGCTGGGAGTCGCTCATCCATGCCACTACGCTACCCTGTTCATAAGGTAACTAGCTGGAGTAGTTCCACTAACCTGTCCATCAGGTAACTAGCTGGAGTAGTTCCACTAACCTGTCCATCAGGTAACTAGCTGGTGTAGTTCCACTAACCTGCTCATAAGGTAACTAGCTGGAGTAGTTCCACTACCCTGTTCATAAGGTAACTAGCTGGAGTAGTTCCACTAACCTGTCCATAAGGTAACTAGCTGGAGTAGTTCCACTAACCTGTCCATCAGGTAACTAGCTGGTGTAGTTCCACTAACCTGCTCATAAGGTAACTAGCTGGAGTAGTTCCACTACCCTGTTCATAAGGTAACTAGCTGGAGTAGTTCCACTAACCTGTTCATAAGGTAACTAGCTGGAGTAGTTCCACTACCCTGTTCATAAGGTAACTAGCTGGAGTAGTTCCACTAACCTGTTCATAAGGTAACTAGCTGGAGTAGTTCCACTAACCTGTCCATAAGGTAACTAGCTGGAGTAGTTCCACTGACCTGTCCATCAGGTAACTAGCTGGAGTAGTTCCACTGACCTGTTCATAAGGTAACTAGCTGGAGTAGTTCCACTGACCTGTTCATAAGGTAACTAGCTGGAGTAGTTCCACTAACCTGTCCATAAGGTAACTAGCTGGAGTAGTTCCACTAACCTGTCCATCAGGTAACTAGCTGGAGTAGTTCCACTAACCTGTTCATAAGGTAACTAGCTGGAGTAGTTCCACTAACCTGTCCATAAGGTAACTAGCTGGAGTAGTTCCACTGACCTGTCCATCAGGTAACTAGCTGGAGTAGTTCCACTGACCTGTCCATCAGGTAACTAGCTGGAGTAGTTCCACTGACCTGTTCATAAGGTAACTAGCTGGAGTAGTTCCACTGACCTGTCCATCAGGTAACTAGCTGGAGTAGTTCCACTAACCTGCTCATAAGGTAACTAGCTGGAGTAGTTCCACTAACCTGCTCATAAGGTAACTAGCTGGAGTAGTTCCACTGACCTGTCCATAAGGTAACTAGCTGGAGTAGTTCCACTGACCTGCTGTTTCTCTGCACTGTTCCGGTCGTATTGTTCTGTTCTGTTGCCTCCCAGTCGTCCACATGTCCCTCAGACAGACTGTGCTTTCCCAGGACACACGGACCTTCACCCTGACCTCTGTGTCCACGGCCAAGGGTCGCTGTCCCTTCAACCCCTTCGAAAGGAACACGGCCATCACCGTCGGTACGTTCGCGGACAACTCCTTTTTCACGTCCTCCGTCATGTGGCTGTAGGGAGCTTTCAACACGACATCTAACGCTAAATGTAGCGTGATCACTGAGAATAAAATACCAGCTTGTAGTTTCCGTTTACAGAACATCTTCAGTAACGTGCTGTCAGCGATATTATATGTACAATACAATAAACGTCAGATGTATACCGATGAGGTGGGCTTTATGCACTATTGTTGTTTCTGCAATGTTGCTGTGCGTCTTGCTAACATGCTAACATGTTGTGCGTCTGGCTAACATGCTAACATGTTGTGCGTCTGGCTAACATGTTAACATGTTGTGCGTCTGGCTAACATGTTAACATGTTGTGCGTCTGGCTAACATGTTGTGCGTCTGGCTAACATGTTGTTGTGCGTCTTGCTAACATGTTAACATGTTGTGCATCTGGCTAACATGCTAACATGTATGTTGTGCGTCTGGCTAACATGCTAACATGTTGTTGTGCGTCTGGCTAACATGCTAACATGTTGTTGTGCGTCTGGCTAACATGCTAACATGTTGTTGTGCGTCTGGCTAACATGTTAACATGTTGTTGTGCGTCTGGCTAACATGCTAACATGTTGTTGTGCGTCTGGTTAAAATGTTGTTGTGCGTCTGGCTAACACGCTAACATGTTCCTCCAGATGGGGAGCTCTTCACCGGCACCACAAGGGACTTCAAGGGGACTCAGCCCTTCATCTCCCGTCACTTCAGCCGAGACGGAGGGCAAGCCGCCCGTCTGGAGACTTCCAACGACTTATTGAACGGTGAGCTAAGCCACGCCCACAACACTCTGCGACGTCCTGCTACGACTACAAAATAAAAGTCCTTTCCGTGGGGTCGTCAGTTGCGGGGCTGATAATGGAATGGGTGCAGGCAGGATAGTCTGGTGGTGAGGGGGTGCAAATCCCAGTGTAAGGGTGGAATCCCGGTGTCTCGCACTCTGAGCAAGGCACCCTGACACCTACCTGCTCCTTAATAACCTGTTTCAAAAAGATTAACTGTGAAATGGCTTTGCATAAAAGCTAAATAGTAAATAGTAGCCTGCATTGAGTGAAGTGAGCATGCTAAGGGTTACTCAACAGCCTGTGCGCAACATTGCTTTCAGTCTCTCAACGTCTCCATTAATGCATCACAAGACACTTTGTTTTTACTGGAAGTCAGCCAGCTTGTTTTCACGCACTTCAGCACGAACTAACCCACTATGACCTCAGTTCCAGACATCTGTTGTCAGTACTTTCACACATTCGAAGAGGTCCTCCGCTGATACGTGTGTAAACTAAGTGCAGAATAGTCTGTTGGTGGGGGTTTCCATCTCCCACTAGAAAGGATGTGGGTTCAACCCCCAATGCTAGAGTCTACCTGTAGGTAGCCTTGAGTTAGGATACCCCTAACCCCACCCTGCTGCTCTGTAGCAGGATGGGGTTCATGGGATTAACTGTAGGTCCCTGTGGACAAACCCTGCTAAAGGACGAACACAAAGCTATAGTCTAATCAGTTGGACTCCCAGTCTCGTCTGTAACTCATCCCACCTGTGGCTGACCTAGCCACAGTTCATCATAGAACACAACTCACCCTCACCTAACGAGCGCTGGTGACTAACGAGCACTATTCACGTTCGCCGTCCTACTTACTTCCTGTCTTGCAGAGCCCACATTCATCAGTTCTTCATTTGACAAGAAAGAGGGGAAGCTCTACTTCTTCTTCACTGAGGTCCTGAAGGAGTTCCGATACATTAAAGAGCATAAGGGAGCCAGGCTGGCTCAGGTCTGCAAGGTAACCGAATGTAATAAAACGCACACAGAGACGTTGACCCCTCCACAGCAGTGTGGGAGCCGGGCTGTGACAGGAGGTTCCACTTTCACTGTTCCCTGTGGTTCTGCTAGGACGACATTGGAGGACAGAGAACCCTCCAGAAGAAATGGACGTCCTTCGCTAAATCGCTGCTGCTCTGCCAGTCTCAACAGCAGCCGTTCGCCATTCTGCAGGATATGTTCACACTCCAGCCACCAGAGGGGGACTCTTCCAAAGAGACACTCTTCTACGGCGTCTTCACCAGCCAATGGTAGGATCATCTAGAGAGTTTAAATGACAGGAATGTAACCTTCCTACATTTTGTCTCTATCGGACTATTAAGTCATTTAGCAGGTTATATTTCTTGTGCTAAATAATATTAAAGAAATTATATTGAACTTCAAAAAAAACTTCAAAACATATATGTATAAAAATTATATTAGCGGTGTTAATGAAATGTTAACACTTAATGTGAAGAGTTCAATATTATTTCTGTTACATAATATTTTGTGATTTCTATTTTTTATTTAAATAGATTATTGCAACAATACAGAATGCGAACACCAAATAATAACACATACATGGTACTTGAAAATGGTGGGAAATATTCACAAAAAACAGAAAATCCTAATGTTACTGTTTATGTTCTAGTTTTCGACACAATGGTAAAGGGGTTTCTCCATTAAACAGAGTATTTATAGGCAGCTACATGTGGTACCAAACCTCAGCACAGCTTGTTTTGATCATCGGGTTGTGTTTGGTTTCAGACACACACTATTTAACTTTGAACGGTGTTTGAGATGTTGAAGTGGGCCCTGGGTTGTTGGTTGAGACCCGGTCCCCCAGGAGAGACCTGCGGACCGGGTCCGGTGAGTTCATGGTCCTGGTTCTGTGGGTCCCCAGGTCCCAGGGCTCCGGGCCATCTGCGGTGTGTCGATTCAAGATGGAGAAAATCCGGGATGTGTTCTCAGGCCCCTACAAGACCTTCGACCCCAGCAAGCAACAGTTGACCCCTGCTGTTACCCAGAGAACCGCCCAGGGAAAGGTGAGGCTTGATTTAACCAATCAGAACCAGAGTCACAACCCCTTCACAATCGACCCATCAGCACCATGTGATCGGCACATATGAAAACGACATGTACTTATTCCCTTTCCTGACTAGCTCATAGTGCAATCCTTTTCTTTGGTGGTTGGACTCCTCCGAGGACCCGGTCTTGTTTGACAGGAAGCTGAACACCCTCCCACCTGGTTCGTTCCCACCAGGTGGGAGGGTGGTTAGCCACTGTCTGCCAGCCTGACCAGTGGACTGTGGCAATCGTTGCTTCCCCAGCCACCGTACCTCTGGGGGTTTACTCCCACTTGTGATGTCACTAAGGCCGCTTTTGAAACGGCTCGTAATGCCCCCCCCCCCTCCCCCCCAACGGCTCACACCGGGTGGTAAATGAGGGGCCCCGTGGAGCCGTCCTCCTCTGACCCCGCGCTGTGGTGTGTGTGTCGTCCCCCCCCTCGCAGTGCGGGCTGTGGAACGCCAGCGACGTGGTGCTGGAGGGGGTGAAGAAGAGCTTCCTGAGCCATAACAGTGTGCAGGCCGCGGGGAGGGGCCCGCTCTTGGTCTCCACGGGCCCCAACGGAGTGGGCTACAGCCGGCTGGTTGTTGTGACAACCCAAGCGGCCAATCAGAGGGAGTACACCGTCCTGCTCCTGCTGACAGGTGGGATTATCGTTTGATCGCCGTGCACATGGGTGGGGGTGTGTGGGTGGTGTGTGTGGGGGGGGGTGTGTGGGGTGTGTGTGTGTGGGGGGGTGTGTGTGTGTGTGTGGGGGGGGGTGTGTGGTGTGTGTGTGTGTGTGTGTGTGTGTGGGGGGGGTGGTGGTGTGTGTGTGTGGGGGGGGGGGGGGTTTGTTTGTGTGTGTGTGTGGGGGGGTGTTTGTGTGTGTGTGGGGTTGTGTGTTTGTTTGTGTGTGGGTGTTTGGGTGTGGGTGTGTGCGTGTGTGTGTGTGTGTGTGTGGGGGGGGGGGGTTTGTTTGTGTGTGTGTGTGGGGGGGTGTTTGTGTGTGTGTGGGGTTGTGTGTTTGTTTGTGTGTGGGTGTTTGGGTGTGGGTGTGTGCGTGTGTGTGTGTGTGTGTGTGGGGGGGGGGGGGGGTTTGTTTGTGTGTGTGTGTGGGGGGGTGTTTGTGTGTGTGTGGGGTTGTGTGTTTGTTTGTGTGTGGGTGTTTGGGTGTGGGTGTGCGCGTGTGTGTGTGTGTGTGTGTGGGGGGGGTGTTTGTTTGTGTGTGGGTGTGTGGGGGGGTGTTTGTGTGTGTGTGGGGTTGTGTGTTTGTTTGGGTGTGGGTGTGTGTGTGTGTGTGTGTTAAATCGTGTGACTGTTGTCTTCTCTTGTGCAGACAAGGGGTTCCTCCACAAGGTGGTTCTGTTGGATGGGGGTCCACGCATCATAGAGGAGGTTCAGGTCTTCAAAGAACCCCAACTGGTCAAGAGCCTCCTTGTGTCTTCCTCCAAGGTAAGGCTGGACCTCACACCTCGGACTAGACTAGTCTATGGCTAGTACAGGCTCATCATAGGCTAGTCCTGTCTATACTCGTCTGTGCTAGGCTAGTCTAGGCTGTGTTAAGCTAGTCTATGGTAAACTATGATAGACTAGTCTATGGCTAGGTTAGTCTAAAGCTAGGCTTGTCAATGCTATGTTAGTTTATACTAGTCTTTGTTAGGATAGCCTCTGGGATGCTAGTCGATAGTAGGCAAGTCTATGCTATAGTAGTCTATTTTAGGCTTGCCTATGCTATAATAGTCCATGCTAGGCTAGTGTAAGCTTTTCTAAGTTAGTCTATACCATTATATGCTAGTCTACTAATCTATGCTATATTAGGCTAGTCTATGGCTATTCTAAGCTAGGCTACTCTAACGTATGCTAGCCTATGCTATGCTATGCTATGCTATGCTATGCTAGGCTAGCGGTGTGTTGCTGAATAAAAGTCTGTCCCTGCCCCTCAGGGGGTGGTGTATGTGGGGTGGTCTGGGGGGGTGACCGTGGTACCCCTAGCCCACTGCTCCAGCTACCCGAGCTGTGGCCAGTGCGTCCTGGCCCAAGACCCCTTCTGTAGCTGGGACCCAGCCGGTCAGGCCTGCACCAAGAGCCACACACTGGAGGCGTAAGCAAACACCGTCCTGGATGTCATTCAAGTGATCTTAACTGGGTTTTTAGGATGGGTACAAGTGGTAGTAGTTCATGTATTAGATGCATGTCATGTATTGAAATGGATTGATGAAATGGATAAAGAGGATTTCTTTCTTCTCTGCAGGGCTCAGGATGTAGAGACCGGGAATGTTAAGAAAGTGTGTCCTCCTCTCTCCTCTACTCCTCACACAGGTAGCTACCTCCTCTAACATACTCCTCTTTGACCTCCTCCACCTCCTCTTTGACCTCCTCTAACATACTCCTCTTTGACCTCCTCCACCTCCTCTTTGACCTCCTCTAACACACTCCTCTTTGACCTCCTCCACCTCCTCAATGACCTCCTCTAACACACTCCTCTTTGACCTCCTCCACCTCCTCTAACATACTCCTCTTTGACCTCCTCCACCTCCTCTAACATATTCCTCTTTGACCTCCTCCACCTCCTTTTTGACCTCCTCTAACATACTCCTCTTTGACCTCCTCCACCTCCTCTTTGACCTCCACTAACATACTCCTCTTTGACCTCCTCCACCTCCTCTTTGACCTCCTCTAACATACTCCTCTTTGACCTCCTCCACCTCCTCTTTGACCTCCACTAACATACTCCTCTTTGACCTCCTCCACCTCCTCTAACACACTCCTCTTTGACCTCCTCCACCTCCTCTTTGACCTCCTCTAACATACTCCTCTTTGACCTCCTCCACCTCCTCTTTGACCTCCTCTAACATACTCCTCTTTGACCTCCTCCACCTCCTCTTTGACCTCCACTAACATACTCCTCTTTGACCTCCTCCACCTCCTCTAACACACTCCTCTTTGACCTCCTCCACCTCCTCTAACACACTCCTCTTTGACCTCCTCCACCTCCTCTAACACACTCCTCTTTGACCTCCTCCACCTCCTCTTTGACTTCCTCTAACATACTCCTCTTTGACCTCCTCCACCTCCTCTAACACACTCCTCTTTGACCTCCTCCACCTCCTCTAACACACTCCTCTTTGACCTCCTCCACCTCCTCTAACACACTCCTCTTTGACCTCCTCCACCTCCTCTTTGACTTCCTCTAACATACTCCTCTTTGACCTCCTCCACCTCCTCTTTGACCTCCTCTAACATACTCCTCTTTGACCTCCTCCACCTCCTCTTTGACCTCCACTAACATACTCCTCTTTGACCTCCTCCACCTCCTCTAACACACTCCTCTTTGACCTCCTCCACCTCCTCTTTGACCTCCTCTAACATACTCCTCTTTGACCTCCTCCACCTCCTCTAACATATTCCTCTTTGACCTCCTCCACCTCCTCTTTGACCTCCTCTAACATACTCCTCTTTGACCTCCTCCACCTCCTCTTTGACCTCCACTAACATACTCCTCTTTGACCTCCTCCACCTCCTCTTTGACCTCCTCTAACATACTCCTCTTTGACCTCCTCCACCTCCTCTTTGACCTCCACTAACATACTCCTCTTTGACCTCCTCCACCTCCTCTAACACACTCCTCTTTGACCTCCTCCACCTCCTCTTTGACCTCCTCTAACATACTCCTCTTTGACCTCCTCCACCTCCTCTTTGACCTCCTCTAACATACTCCTCTTTGACCTCCTCCACCTCCTCTTTGACCTCCACTAACATACTCCTCTTTGACCTCCTCCACCTCCTCTAACACACTCCTCTTTGACCTCCTCCACCTCCTCTAACACACTCCTCTTTGACCTCCTCCACCTCCTCTAACACACTCCTCTTTGACCTCCTCCACCTCCTCTTTGACTTCCTCTAACATACTCCTCTTTGACCTCCTCCACCTCCTCTTTGACCTCCTCTAACATACTCCTCTTTGACCTCCACTAACATACTCCTCTTTGACCTCCTCCACCTCCTCTAACACACTCCTCTTTGACCTCCTCCACCTCCTCTTTGACCTCCTCTAACATACTCCTCTTTGACCTCCTCCACCTCCTCTTTGACCTCCTCTAACATACTCCTCTTTGACCTCCTCCACCTCCTCTTTGACCTCCACTAACATACTCCTCTTTGACCTCCTCCACCTCCTCTAATACACTCCTCTTTGACCTCCTCCACCTCCTCTTTGACCTCCTCTAACACACTCCTCTTTGACCTCCTCCACCTCCTCTTTGACTTCCTCTAACATACTCCTCTTTGACCTCCTCCACCTCCTCTTTGGCCTCCTCCACCTCCTCTTTCTAGCACACTAACCATAAAGGACTCTAGGTGTCCTGTTTCAATGTGTCGTGCATTTTGGCAAAGATCCCCCAACAATTTGGTAGGCATTTGTCTTTGTGGACGGATTGATTAGCGTGTGTCTTCCTGCTGAACTCTGAATGGTAAGACGTGACGGTTGACTGCCGATGTGTTCCGCGCTACAGTGGAGGTGCAGACCGCTCTGAACGAGGTGCTGACCCTCCCCTGCGCCCGGCCTTCGGACCTGGCCACCCTGAGCTGGACCTTAGCCGGCCTCCCCCTGGACCAGAAGCACTTCCTGCAGCGCCCCGACGGCACCCTGAGCTTCGTGGTCGTGGCTGACACCCTGGGGAACTACACGTGTACCTCCCAAGAGGCAGGGTACCACGAGGTCCAGGCGGTCTTCGCCGTCACCCAGAGAACCCCCCCCACCCCCACGGTCCCCGTCACCCAGAGAACCCCCCCCAAGGTCCTCGTCCCCCTTCACTCTAGCAGTTCCGTCCGGGCAAGGACCAGCTTGGGCCGGACGCGATCGCGAGCATTCGGTCCCGCTACAGATCCCCCACCCGTAGAGGGGGACCCTGCACAGGACCCTACAGAGGCCCCTACAGAGGACCCTGCACAAGAACCTGCACAGGACCCTGCACAGGACAACCATGATGAGGTCCAACCTTCTCAGGAAGGCGGGGCAGCAAGGCCCACGGCGAACTGTAGGACCCAGGATAGGTCAGGGGAAGACGTGAGGGGGGTGGACTGGCAGAAGAGCTACCACACAGAGCTGGTGGTGGTGTCACTGCTGCTGGCGCTGTGTGCCAGCGTGGTGCTGCTGGGCCTGGTCCACAGGTGGAGCCAGAGAGTCCTGCCCGTCTCCCCCAAGGTCCTGGCGAGACCTGGGGACGGGACCGAGAGCCAGGGGAGCCAGGGGAACCCGGAGAACGACTGCATTCTGAAGCAGGAACATCTTGCGCCAGAGGTCAAGGTCATGGTCTGAGAGGAGAGGAGGGGAGAGGAGGGGAGGGGAGAGACCAGCGAGGGGGAAATCAAAGGTCTATTAGATCAACTTTGCATATTTTGTTCAACGTAATCGTTTCTACTGCATCATGGGGATTATAGCGATTCAAACTTTTTTTTAAGGGAGGACTGGTTCCCGTAAACCCTTTTCTTTTATTCGGAGCTCATTTCCAGTGCATCATGGGCATTGTGTTGGTTTGAGGGGTCACACACAAAGTTAGGCCTCTTCTGGACTCCGAGAGGGTGACGGATCTCCAGCAAAGGAAAAATAGGAGATTGCTGGATGGACTTGGCTTCAATTCTTCCTCATGATGGAATAGTCAAGGGGGCAAAACAAAAGTGCAGCTAACCTCAAGAGCAGCTAAAATGAAGGACAGCTAAGCTGCTAACCAAAAGGACAGCTAACCCGCTAACCAAAAGGACCGCTAACCACTAACATACACAACATACATATACAAATAACACAGGTCTATGCCTTTATAAAATAAATAATGTATCACTGGATCAATGTATAAGATAACACAGGTCTATGCTTTTATAAAATAAATAATATATCACTGGATCAATGTATAAGATAACACAGGTCTATGCCTTTCTAAAATAAATAATATATCACTGGATCAATGTATAAGATAAGAGAGGGTGTACTTTATCAATCCCAGATAGGAAGAACTGCCACTTCTTTGTGTTGTTTGTGGATATGACCAAAAACAGAGCCACTTACACCTGAAATGGAGTTGAATGCAGTAGTTATAACAATAGCCTTGCTCTAATGTCAGCCATGACATTACCCTACCCCTCTGCGTAGCTCCTTCAAAGAGGCCAGCTAGGGCCTCGCACTCTGGTGGACCGCACCCAGCTCGACCAACTAACGGCTAGCTAGGCTAACGGCCCACGGCTAGCTGCAACGGTGTTACCGTGTCGACGGCAAGCAGTTGGCATAGAAATGGCTAGCACTTAACATAGCAACAGCTACCAGTTGGCAAAGCAAAGGAAGTAAATTAGCACAGCAATGCCAGCGGTTGGCATAGCGACAGCTAACAGTTTGCAAGGCAACGGCCAGCTGTTAGCATAGCATAGCAATGACTGACAGTTGGTACAGCAATGGCCTGCAGTTAGCATAGCAACAGCTAGCAATTAGCATAGCAACGACTAGCAGTGAGCATAGCAATGGCTTACCTTTGCGCAGAGGCTGCTTCCAGTATTTCCGTTTGCTTTGACTGATGTGATGAAATTGAAGCTCTCTATCTCCATGGAGTATGCAGTATGCATGGTGATCACCTATAGGCCTTCCTGGGTCTATTGATCTATCGAGCACGGTTCAATAGAGGATGTAATCATTGCTTTGTCCATATTCAAACTGAGTGACAATAACTGTTTCTCTTCGTCATTCACTTTCCTTTTGATGTGTGCCATATGTTCGAATATTGTTAATAAATTGTGCATTGAAAGTGTCGTTTTGTGTGTGTGTGTGCGTGTGTGTGTGTGTGTGTGTGTGTGTGTGTGTGTGTGTGTGTGTGTGTTGTGCCGATTTGAATCACACTATGACATCACCTTTCAGATTAAAACTGATCCAACATTTATAAAGGTTATAACCTTAGTTAAGAGGGTAAGGTCATAGAGGTTGCCCCAAATTTTATTATAATACATTATATTCATTATATTCCAGGCATAATGACAGGAATAATCAATGATCAAACATGTAATAAATTATGTCTGTTCAGATTGAATATTAGAGAGAGAGAGAGAGAGGGGGGGAGAGAGAGAGAGAGAGAGAGAGATTTAGTTCACCTGCCAAGCAAACTACCCTATGTTGTTTTATTGCTCACACAAAATCCTACCAATATTATTCAACAAAAGAACACATTGCAGATGAATAGGCCAAGCTAACTTCTTTTGAACCAGGAGACCCGTCCTTTCTCACGTTCAACCTGCAAAGGCCTTCTGCATTCACACGGTGTCACCGATACCCCGAAAAGCAACATCGAAACGCTTGAGGTTTGACCGCATAAGCAGCCAACAAACTGGAGTTCCACAGGTAGGTCATCTGCTGTGAGACGTTTTGACAACTGCCAAAATGTTGGCGGTTGATCAGTGATGAATCATAATTGTAGTCTTCTGCGCTATCGTTGTTTCGGGCTAGGTGTGTCCTCAGAGTTAAGAGGTAAAGGAGCTTGTTCTCTGGAGATGGATCATGAAGCATCTCCTACTGGTAACAATTCAGTTTGTATCGGTCATGGGCGGAATGGTAAATAAGCCACGCCTACAGGGTCTGATGTACCCAGGTCTGTCTTGGCCTGGGCGGACGTTCGAGGAGGCCATGTCTGTAGGGTCTGACTTATCTCAAACCCATACAACTGTACATGGTGTTGTGTTGACCCCTCTATGTGTAGAAGAAGCCATGCAGGACAGGTGTTAGCGCTACAAATATGTGGTCTGAAGAAAGCACGGAATAAATTGATTTACATCATCCGCAGAGAACATTTTACACGGTAAAGAGGAAAGAGCCATGCCTCTACAGTCACGCGTCACCGCTGATCCTGACGAGGTGTAACACGTGGGTTACAAGCACTGGACACAACATCGCCAACGGTGCGTGCAGGACTGCTCCTGTTTTCAGACCAACGTTGTTCCCTTTCCAAGGGAACTGCTGCGGAAAATGGTATCCATCTGAAAAAAAATACTTCCATCTGACCACTAGGGGCAGTAGTGCCATTGCCGGGTACAGTAACCTCTCTCTACCCTGAGGTAGCAGTTGATGTATGGTCGCTATGCAGGAGAACCAGGGTTTTTGGGTCATGGGTCATGAGCAAAGTCTGTGGCAGTCCAGTTAATAGTTAATTGTTAATAGTTAGTATATCCAATATACTACAATAACACTGGCTGAGTTTTGGCATGGAAGGTGTCAGACTGTCTCTTTAAGTCGCAGAAGGGAGGTCCGCTTCCAGTAAATGTTTGTATCGGTAGCAGATGCCAGTGCGGAAGACGTCCGTGTTAAACAAGTAAGAGTTGGTCTTTGTTTATATCAGCAAGTACACATTCTGAGTACGTTGAACGCTTTGTCTTTACACTTTTAGTCTAACTTACAGCTTCCAAGTATTTTAGTGTATGTTATAAGCGCCTGTCTGCTGTATTATGGATATTAAACATTGCGTCCTCCTTTCGTGTCTCGGTGGACAAAGTTAGATTGAAATGTTTAGAGGTATTCTTTTTGAAGTTGATACCATTATGATCTGATTTGTAGTCGCGATGGAATGCGGCAGCAGCATCACCAAGGTGAACGGCATGGTGGTGGTCACCCAGGTGTTCCCTGAAGCAGAGAACCGGGACACAGAGGGACCTGGCCCGGGGATGAGGGACCCGCACGGGCCGGAGTCTCCGGTCTATAACCCCGTCAAAGTTTCCGAGATGGCGGCCGCCTTCCTGCGCGGTCAGCCGCAGTCTCTTGGGGTGAGACTCGCCCACTAAACGCGTGTTGTTTTTGTAACTGGAGGTATGGCGTCACATTTATGTCACATTTATGTTGTGCGCGCGGTGTAACATGTTCAAGAGCAATTATAAGCATTCGATTATT
>JACYXH010000449.1:267500-272500 GCA_026745465.1 Lota lota
AGGAGGGTGCTGAGCTGTTGTGTTGTCGCTGTTGTGTGTCTGCAGATCAGAGCCACGCTGGGTGTGCACGTGCTGAGCGCCCTGGTGTCCCTGGCTGGGACGCTCTTCCTGGGCTGGCTGCTGGCCACCCAGGCCTTCCAGCCACAGCTCTGCCCTGAAACCGGTCCAAGCGAGAAGTGTCACACGATGCTGTGGAATCTACAAGTCAGTAACCCTCTCCCCCTTAGCCCCTGTGGAGGTCTCACCTCCCTTTGACTCGTACAGCCAGAGATGAGTGGAGGTCTCACCTCCCTTTGACTCGTACAGCCAGAGATGAGTGGAGGTCTCACCTCCCTTTGACTCGTACAGCCAGAGATGAGTGGAGGTCTCACCTCCCTTTGACTCGTACAGCCAGAGATCAGGGGAGGTCTCTCCGTTTGTTCGCCCCCTTCGCTCCAGTGGGGAAATAGTTCAACATGGCACAACTTGAAACGTGTTCAGATTGCTGTCCCGCTTACTTCACCAAACACTCTGTCCTCTGTCTGTGCTTTTTCTAACTTCTTTCAAATCAAAATCTCTCTCCACCTCTCTTGTTTTCTCTCTCTCTCTCTCTCTCTCTCTCTCTCTCTCTCTCTCTCTCTGTCCCCCATCCCTCTCTGCCTCCTTCTCACTGTCCCCTCCCTCACCCACTCTCTCTCTCCCCCCTCCCTCTCTCCCCCTCACTGCCAGTCATAATGATGCAGACTCATGTTTCTGGATCTAGATGAGCTGTATGTTGGGCACCTCGTCTCGTCTTGTCGCTGTGTGATGTGGACGCTGATGTGTGCCCCTACTGAAATACACATTATCTTGGAGATTGTTTAACTTTGAACTCCCTCTTCCCCTCTCTCCCCTCTCCCCTCTCCCCCCTCTCCCCCCTCCCCTCTCCCCTCTCTCCATCTCCCCTCTCTCCCCTCTCTCCCCTCTCCCCTCTCCCCTCTCTCCATCTCCCCTCTCTCCCTCTTCTCCCCCCCTCCCCCTCTTCCTTCTCTCCCCCGCTCTCTCCCTCTCTCCCCCCTCCCCTCTCCCCTCTCTCTCCCCTCTCCCCTCTCCCCCTCCCCTCTTCCCTCTCTCCCCTCTCCCCCTCTCCTCTCCCCTCTCTCCCCCCCCGCTCTCTTCCTCTCTCTTCCCCTCCCCTCCCCTCTCCCCTCTCCCCTCTCCCCTCTCCCCTCCCCTCCCCTCCCCTCCCCTCCCCTCCCCTCCCCTCCCCTCCCCCCTCCAGAACGTTCTGAGAGGGGTGTGGGCTCTGGTTCTTGTTCTGACCGTGTCTGAGTTCTGCATCGCCGTGTCTCTCTGCGTGTTCTCTGGCCTGGCGCTGAGGACCAGCAAACCGTACAAAGGTCACATGGTAGGAATGACGTCATCGCCAGCCAATAGGCCGCTGATGCGTGACGTGAAATTTAAATATGGAGTTCTGTTGCCGTCTGTAGACTAAGGCCACAGGAAATAATGGAACGATTAATCAAACTTAACCGACTTCAACTGTTTAAATAGGGATTTGGTTCATTTATAACTAAGGTATTGAGTATTTTTTTATCTGAAATGAAAGAATATCAGAGGCGTATAAAATTAAATGCTGACATTTTACCTTCTGTAACTGAGCCTCTTTAAAGATGTTGGTGCGATGAAACTTGACCTTTGACCTGCAGGTGGTGGTCGAGACGGGCGATTACCCTCCCAGGTCTGAGAGCACAGTGGCCTTATTGGGCCCTGCTGAGATGGACGAGCCTAGCCCCTGAGCACACGGGATGGCCCCCAAAATACCCCCCACCCCACTAAAGCCTTAGCATTGGGCTAGCATTACCGCCATCATGTTCCTTAGCCATGGTTTCATATTCACATGTATATTACTGGCATTACTGTAATGAATGTAGTAGTGGGTCTGTTTCTCTCTCATTTCTCTCTCTCTGCCATCCTGTCTGTCTTATGAATTGAAATAAACAGTCGTGATGACAGGTTTGAAGTGTTTTGTATTCTTTATTATCCAAGAAGCCCTTTATTATCATTTTCGTTCGCAGTGTCGCTTCTACAAAGTTTGTGTGACAAGTGACCAATGCTAACGTAGGCTACTCCTCGCTCTACTGACACGCTAATGTACCCCAACATGCTAGTATACCAAGACACGCTAATGTACCCCAACATGCTAGTATACCTAGACAAGCTAATGTACCCCAACATGCTAGTACACCTAGAACCGCTAATGTACCCAACATGCTAGTATACCAAGACACGCTAATGTACCCCAACATGCTAGTATACCTAGACCCGCTAATGTACCCCAACATGCTAGTATACCTAGACCCGCTAATGTACCCCAACATGCTAGTATACCAAGACACACTAATGTACCCCAACATGCTAGTATACCAAGACCCGCTAATGTACCCCAACATGCTAGTATACCAAGACACGCTAATATACCCCAACATGCTAGTATACCAAGACACGCTAATGTACCCCAACATGCTAGTATACCAAGACACGCTAATGTACCCCAACATGCTAGTATACCAAGACCCGCTAATGTACCCCAACATGCTAGTATACCTAGACCCGCTAATGTACCCCAACATGCTAGTATACCAAGACCTGCTAATGTACCCCAACATGCTAGTATACCAAGACACGCTAATGTACCCCAACATGCTAGTATACCAAGACACGCTAATGTACCCCAACATGCTAGTATACCAAGACACGCTAATGTACCCCAACATGCTAGTATACCAAGACACGCTAATGTACCCCAACATGCTAGTATACCAAGACCCGCTAATGTACCCCATCATGCTAGTATACCAAGACCCGCTAATGTACCCCAACATGCTAGTATACCAAGACACGCTAATGTACCCCAACATGCTAGTATACCAAGACACGCTAATGTACCCCAACATGCTAGTATACCAAGACCCGCTAATGTACCCCAACATGCTAGTATACCTAGACCCGCTAATGTACCCCAACATGCTAGTATACCAAGACCCGCTAATGTACCCCAACATGCTAGTATACCAAGACACGCTAATGTACCCCAACATGCTAGTATACCAAGACCCGCTAATGTACCCCAACATGCTAGTATACCAAGACACGCTAATGTACCCCAACATGCTAGTATACCTAGACCCGCTAATGTACCCCATCATGCTAGTATACCAAGACACGCTAATGTACCCCAACATGCTAGTATACCAAGACACGCTAATGTACCCCAACATGCTAGTATACCAAGACACGCTAATGTACCCCAACATGCTAGTATACCAAGACCCGCTAATGTACCCCAACATGCTAGTATACCTAGACCCGCTAATGTACCCCAACATGCTAGTATACCAAGACCCGCTAATGTACCCCAACATGCTAGTATACCTAGACCCGCTAATGTACCCCAACATGCTAGTATACCAAGACCCGCTAATGTACCCCAACATGCTAGTATACCAAGACACGCTAATGTACCCCAACATGCTAGTATACCAAGACCCGCTAATGTACCCCAACATGCTAGTATACCAAGACACGCTAATGTACCCCAACATGCTAGTATACCTAGACCCGCTAATGTACCCCATCATGCTAGTATACCAAGACACGCTAATGTACCCCAACATGCTAGTATACCAAGACACGCTAATGTACCCCAACATGCTAGTATACCAAGACACGCTAATGTACCCCATCATGCTAGTATACCAAGACCCGCTAATGTACCCCAACATGCTAGTATACCAAGACACGCTAATATACCCAAACATGCTAGTATACCAAGACACGCTAATGTACCCCAACATGCTAGTATACCAAGACCCGCTAATGTACCCCAACATGCTAGTATACCAAGACACGCTAATGTACCCCAACATGCTAGTATACCTACACCCGCTAATGTACCCCAACATGCTAGTATACCTAGACCCGCTAATGTACCCCAACATGCTAGTATACCAAGACACGCTAATGTACCCCAACATGCTAGTATACCAAGACACGCTAATGTACCCTATCATGCTAGTATACCAAGACACGCTAATGTACCCCAACATGCTAGTATACCTAGACACGCTAATGTACCCCAACATGCTAGTATACCAAGACCCGCTAATGTACCCCAACATGCTAGTATACCAAGACACGCTAATGTACCCCAACATGCTAGTATACCTAGACACGCTAATGTACCCCAACATGCTAGTATACCAAGACCCGCTAATGTACCCCAACATGCTAGTATACCAAGACACGCTAATGTACCCACACGACCCCCCCCAACACGTCACTTTGAGTCGAGTGCAAAAAGCTCGGTAACAGACAGTGAAGAGACGCCATGTTGATGTTGTTGTTAGATTGGTTCTGGGGCCCGGGGCCGTCCGGGGCCTGAGACCCATTAGCCTGACTCAGTATTGATCCGAATACGAGGCACTTATTACGGGGCTTCGGGCGGGGCCGGAGGGAGGCTGGGATTCAGATGGGAGCTTGAGGTGGATTCACACATAGCCAGGACCGGCCGAGAGAGAGGTGAGGACAGAGACTTCCTTATGTCCAGTACTGAAATATTACCGCCATATTACAATATAATTTTAATAATACATTTAGTCAAATAATGACTATGGCTGTACGAATGAATTGGACTGTTCTATACTATACTGTGCTTATGTAACAATTGTAATACTTTTGAAATATGTGGGTGTCATTCTGTCTTTACAGCGGTGAGATACGCTTGCTAGGGTTTTGTGGACAATCGGTGTCGACTTGATTCCAGAAGAATGGTAAGCCCACGTTGTCAGGATGGAGTTTGCGGGTAATGAAGAACAAGGTGATGTATGATGTAGCAGGTGCGTGTGAAGCTACTCACTGTCTCTCGCTTTCTCCCAAAGATGCTATCAGATTTGAAAACACTTGGGGTGAGTTAATTCCTTTGTTCCTTTATCCCTCTGTCCCTCACTTTGTCTCGTTCTTTGTCTCTCAAGCCGTCTTTC
>JACYXH010000449.1:277500-280000 GCA_026745465.1 Lota lota
TGGGGTTAGGGGTTAGGGGTTAGGGGCTCTGGGGTTAGGGGCTCTGGGGTTAGGGGTTAGGGGCTAGGGGTTAGGGGTTAGGGGCTCTGGGGTTAGGGGCTAGGGGTTAGGGGTTAGGGGTTAGGGGTTAGGGGTTAGGGGCTCTGGGGTTAGGGGTTAGGGGTTAGGGGCTCTGGGGTTAAGGGCTCTGGGGTTAGGGGTTAGGGGCTCTGGGGTTAGGGGCTAGGGGTTAGGGGTTAGGGGCTCTGGGGTTAGGGGCTAGGGGCTAGGGGTTAGGGGTTAGGGGCTCTGGGGTTAGGGGCTCTGGGGTTAGGGGCTCTGGGGTTAGGGGTTAGGGGCTCTGGGTTAGGGGCTCTGGGGTTAGGGGCTCTGGGGTTAGGGGTTAGGGGCTCTGGGGTTAGGGGCTCTGGGGTTAGGGGTTAGTGGCTCTGGGGTTAGGGGCTCTGGGGTTAGGGGTTAGGGGCTCTGGGGTTAGGGGCTCTGGGGTTAGGGGTTAGGGGCTCTGGCTTCAGTACGCCTCCAGAGACCATCAGAACCTTCTGGCTGGGGGCCCGAACCCCTACCACTACACTATGTACAGAAACAGACACACACACACAGACACACACACACACAAACAGACACACACACACAAACAGACACACACAGACACACACAGACACAAACAAACAGACACACACACAGACACACACACAGACACACACACACACACACAAACACACACACAAACAGACACACACACAGAAACAGACACACACACACAGATGTACTTTAGAAGGACTTCAAATGAATGAATCTCTCCGCTGGTTTGAGTCTTGACCAAGTCTTGACTTGTTTACTGCAGATGAAGCGTGGGTCAAAGTAAGACGAGATGGACTCGACAAAAACGTTGTATTGATCCTGATGGAAGGACGGTGCTTTTGGGAGTGCTGCTCAAGTGAAATCCGATCTTCACCAGGAAACAGCTAGGGAAGAAGTGTGGGAATCGGAAGCTTTTAGAGAGCAGACGTTTAACACTTTTATGCCTTTTCTTGTACTTTTAACACGCATTATTATTCATTCATTATTTCCTCTTCAAACCTATTAATGAATTATTGTTTTATGTTTATCCTTAACAACCTGTCTCTTTACTCTATAACCCCTACCTGCTCCTTACTGACCTGTCTCTGTACTGTCTAACCCCTACCTGCTCCTTACTGACCTGTCTCTGTACTGTCTAACCCCTACCTGCTCCTTAATGACCTGTCTCTGTACTGTCTAACCCCTACCTGCTCCTTAATGACCTGTCTCTGTACTGTCTAACCCCTACCTGCTCCTTAATGACCTGTCTCTGTACTGTCTAACCCCTACCTGCTCCTTAATGACCTGTCTCTGTACTGTCTAACCCCTACCTGCTCCTTAATGACCTGTCTCTGTACTGTCTAACCCCTACCTGCTCCTTAATGACCTGTCTCTGTACTGTCTAACCCCTACCTGCTCCTTACTGACCTGTCTCTGTACTGTCTAACCCCTACCTGCTCCTTAATGACCTGTCTCTGTACTGTCTAACCCCTACCTGCTCCTTAATGACCTGTCTCTGTACTGTCTAACCCCTACCTGCTCCTTAATGACCTGTCTCTGTACTGTCTAACCCCTACCTGCTCCTTAATGACCTGTCTCTGTACTGTCTAACCCCTACCTGCTCCTTAATGACCCGTCTCTGTACTGTCTAGCCCCTACCTGCTCCTTAATGACCCGTCTCTGTACTGTCTAACCCCTACCTGCTCCTTAATGACCCGTCTCTGTACTGGCTAACCCCTACCTGCTCCTTAATGACCTGTCTCTGTACTGTCTAACCCCTACCTGCTCCTTAATGACCTGTCTCTGTACTGTCTAACCCCTACCTGCTCCTTAACATCTTCATGGTTCTTCTGTCTGGGGCCCGTTAGGACATTGAGGCCCCTCCCTGTCGTACCAGCACCACAGCTGAACCTCTGTGTCCCCTGGGGGACCCCAGCTACGCCGAACCAATCAGAATCACCGGACCATTCAACCAGGGCTACCCAGAACCAACCAGAATCACCGGACCATTCAACCAGGACTACCCAGAACCAACCACAATCACCGGACCATTCAACCAGGACCACCCAGAACCAATCAGAACGACTGGACCATGAAATCAGGAAGACCCAGAACTAAACAGAAGTATAACCCAGGACAAACAGGCAGACAGACAGGCAGACAAACAGGCAGACAGACAGGCAGACAGACAGGCAGACAGACAGGCAGATAAACAGATAGACAGTTAGACAGGGAGGTCAGACAGACATCATGTTATTAAGTCTTAGTAAGGTGTGTGATTGTTGATTCCAAATGAGAAGAAATCCTGTAAAGTTTTAACTTACTGTTTGAGTTGTAGTTTAAATCAACATTTTGAAAGATTTGTAGCCCATGGGCTGTTGATGATAAAGTATTTTAGAAAAATTTAAAACCCCTTATTTAAAACTGCCCCTCTCGTATT
>JACYXH010000449.1:285000-287500 GCA_026745465.1 Lota lota
GGTCTCTGTGTGTGTTAGGCCCTTTCTTAAACTATGGGTCGGGACCCAAAATGCTTCTCCACCCAGTTGGAGGTGACGGAGATCAGTCAGAAAACTCTGAGGACCAGCAGTTCTGAAAAAAACGAAACGTTAGTCTGTCTCTCTGTCAGTCTGTCTCTCTGTCTCTCTGTCTCTGTTAGTCTGTCTCTCTGTCTCTCGGTCTCTGTTAGTCTGTCTCTCTGTCTCTGTCTCTGTTAGTCTGTCTCCCTGTCTCTCTGTTAGTCTGTCTCTCTGTCAGTCTGTCTCTCTTTCTCTGTTAGTCTGTCTCTGTCTCTGTGTTAGTCTGTCTCTCTGTCTCCCTGTCTCTCTGTTAGTCTGTCTCTCTGTCTCTGTGTTAGTCTGTCTCTCTGTCAGTCTGTCTCTCTGTCTCTGTTAGTCTGTCTCTCTGTCTCTGTCTCTCGGTCTCTGTTAGTCTGTCTCTCTGTTAGTCTGTCTCCCTGTCTGTTAGTCTGTCTCCCTGTCTCTCTGTTAGTCTGTCTCTCTGTTAGTCTGTCTCCCTGTCTCTCTGTTAGTGTGTCTCTCTGTCTCTCTTTCTCTGTTAGTCTGTCTCTCTGTCAGTCTGTCTCTCTTTCTCTGTTAGTCTGTCTCTCTGTCTCTGTATTAGTCTGTCTCTCTGTCTCTGTTAGGCTGTCTCTCTGTTAGTCTGTCTCTCTGTCAGTCTGTCTCTCTGTTAGTCTGTCTCTCTGTTAGTCTGTCTCTCTGTCTCTGTTAGTCTCTGTTTCTATTAGTCTGTCTCCCTGTCTCTGTTAGTTTGTCTCTCTGTCTCTGTTAGTCTGTCTCTGTCAGTCTGTCTCTCTGTCTCTGTTAGTCTGTCTCTCTGTCAGTCTGTCTCTGTCAGTCTGTCTCTGTTAGTCTGTATCTTTGTTTCTGTCAGTCTGTCTCCCTGTCTCTCTGTCAGTCTGTCTCTCTGTTAGTCTGTCTCTCTGTCTCTGTGTTAGTCTGTCTCTCTGTTAGTCTGTCTTTGTGTCTCTGTTAGTCTCTCTGTCTCTGTGTTTGTCTGTCTCTGTTAGTCTGTCTCTGTCTGTCTCTATCTGTCTCTCTGTCTCAGTTAGTCTGTCTCTCTGGTGATGTGGGGTGTGTGTGATATTGACATTACATATGGTGACTCAACCCCAGCTGATTATCAAAGGTGGAGCCGGTGATTAATGTTGATATGACACTCATTACATATTGGCTCCGAGAAGATATGAAGCACACTGTGGTCCAGTGGTCTAATGTGTTAGTGTGTGCCTGATAAACAGACTTTCTTGTACTCCGTACGTCGTGATTTGAAAGTTGCATCACATTTACATTGACATTTACACATTTAACATTTACATTTCATAGCTTTTCATGTATTATCTGCCATCTTGTCACGCTAGCCAAACGTGACACAGGAATAAAGCGAATGCTGTTGACAGTGATTCCTTTCAGCAGGGGATTTTATACCCGTGACCACGAGGAGACTTCGACATTTGGGGATGGAGCCCAGAACCTTTTAGTCTGGGGGTCCAGCAGCCCAACCGCCGGACGAACCCATCCCTACAGACTGGATAAAATAGTCCTACCCTGGTATTATCGGATGGAAAGCTGTCTGAACAGGATCCGTTGGACTGATGCAAAGCAAACAGGCGTCTTTCGAGCGAGGTGAACACTAAGTGCAGACGGTGAGACGCAACTTGTTGCTGCATCCTCCTTTGTTCGCTCACGGTCACTACCGGTGTTAGCTGTAACCTGCCCTAGGTCAACATGGAAGCATGGCAGCAATGTAAGGCTTGCTGTTTGTCAGATAAGGTTCCCGGACGGCCCTTAACGCCTTGCCCAAAGAGGGGTGACGGCCGAGAGCCCTCTGGAGCGTGAGTTACCACGGAAACCTTTACATGTGAACAATTCCCCTTTAATATTCCTCTTCGTACAGCTTGTGCGCTATTTTCCCAGGTACGCAGACGATTGAAAATGGCACAAAATCAATCATCGTACGTTCTCAAATTCAACTTAAATTGGATTAAAAAAAAAGAATGAATGAATGAACAACACACTTTTGAACAACAAAAGAGAACAAAAAACAAACGAGCGCACACAACTTCAACGCGACTCAAACTGTGCCGCTCCGCCGCCGCTCCGCCGCCGGGTGGAAACGCTCTAGTGGCTGACGTCGTACGACCCGGTGCGACGCATCGTCTCGCCGTCGTTCTGCAACACAAACACAGGGGGATGCGGGTTACCTGCGGTTGCCACGGAAACCCCATCACCCACACCATCGCAGCACTGGGTCTGCCCGAGGGGAAGTGGATAACGTTTAAATGTAAGAAGTGACGCACGTGCGGTTACAAAATGAGAATCGAAGCTTAATATGGAGAGGCAACAGCAGACCATCCCCTAATGCGAGCAGGTGACCTAGAGAAGGAGCAGGTGACCTAGAGAAGGAGCAGGTGACCTAGAGAAGGAGCAGGTGACCTAGAGAAGGAGCAGGTGACCTAGA
>JACYXH010000449.1:290000-310000 GCA_026745465.1 Lota lota
ACTGAAACCGTTGACCTTCTTACCACAGCAACACCACAGCAGCTACACACAGACACACACAAACACACACACACACATTAACAGACACATTAACACACACACACACAAACACACAAACACACACATAAACACACACGTTAACACACACACACACACACACATAAACACACACACATTAACACACACACATTAACACACACACATAAAACACACATTAACACACACACACATAAACACACACACACACACATAAACACACACATTAACACACACACACACACACACATAAACACACACATTAACACACACACACACACATACATAAACACACACATTAACACACACACACACACACACATAAACACACACGTTAACACACACAGGCAGAGGCACACACACACACACGTAAACAGATATGTTAACACACACACACACACACAAACACACACGTAAACACACAGAGGCAAAAGTACACATAAACACCCACACCCACACACACACACACACACATAAACACAGGCAGAGGCACACATAAACACACACACACACACACACACACACACACACACACATACACACATAAACACACACGTAAACACCCACACACAGGCAGAGACACACGCACACATAAACACACACACACACGCACTCAGGCAGAGACAGACACACACATAAAGACACACACACAGGCAGAGACAGAAACACACTGGTCTATATGTGTGTGTGTGATCGTACCAGTGCTAAGACCAGTATAAGCAGAAGGTCTATATGTGTGTGTGTGTGTGTGTCCCTACCAATGCTATAATCAGTAAAACCAGCAGCAGCAGCAACAGGGATGCCAGCACCAGGAGGGCGATCCCCCATCCCGGGACTCCCCCCGCCCCATCCCCCGCACTGGTGGTGCTGGTCTTGGTGTGGGAACTGCTGGTTGCATTGGGTCCCGTGGTTGGAAAGGTGGCATTCTCGGGTGAGGGGGCGTTTCCGGGCGAGGTGACGTTCCTGGGCGAATTTGTGTTTCCGGGAGAGGTGGCGTTCCTGGGTGAGGGGGCGTTTCCGGGCGAGGTGGCGTTTCTGGTTGAGGGGGCGTTTCCGGGCGAGGTGGCCTTCCCGGGCGTGGTGACTCTTCCGGCCGAGGTGGCCTTCCCGGGCGTGGTGACTCTTCCGGCCGAGGTGGCCTTCTCGGGCGTGGTGATGCTCCCGGGCGTGGTGGTTTGACCGGGCGAAGAGGTATTTCCGTGCAAGGTGGTGTTCCCGGGCTTAGTGACGTTCCCGGGCGTGGTGGCGTTTTTGGGTGTGGTGGCGTTCCCGGGTGAGGTGGTGTTTCCGGGCGTGGTGGCGTTCCCGGGCAAGGTGGTGCTCCCGGGCGTGGTGGCGTTTCCGGGTGAGGTGGCATTTTTGGGTGTGGTGGCGTTCCCGGGTGAGGTGGTGTTTCCGGGCGTGGTGGCGTTCCCGGGCAAGGTGGTGCTCCCGGGCGTGGTGGCGTTTCCGGGTGAGGTGGTGTTCTTGGGCGAGGTGATGTTCCCGTGTGAGTTGACGTTCCCGGGCGTGGTAGCGTTCCCGGGCGAAGTGACAGTCCCGGGCGTGGTAGTGTTCCCGGGCGTGGAGGCATTTAGGGGCGAGGTAGCGTTCCCGGGCGGGGTGGTGTTCCCGGGCGAGGAGGCGTTTCCGGACAAGGTGGTGTTCGTGGGCGAAGTGACGTTCCCGGGCGTGGTAGCTATCCCGGGCAAGGTGGTGCTCCCGGGCGTGGTGGCGTTTCCGGGGGAGGTGGTGTTCTTGGGTGAGGTGATGTTCCGTTGTGAGTTGACGTTCCCGGGCGTGATAGTGTTCCCGGGTGAAGTGACATTCCCGGGCGTGGTGGTGTTCCCGGGCGTGGTGGTGTTCCCGGGCGTGGAGGCATTTAGGGGCGAGGTAGCGTTCCCGGGCGAGGAGGCGTTTCCGGACAATGTGGTGTTCCTGGGCGAAGTGACGATCCCGGGCGTGGTGGCGTTCCCGGGCGAGGTGACGTTCCCGGGCTTGGTAGCGTTCCCGGGCAAGGTGGCAATCCCGGTCGTTGTGGCGTTCCCTGGTGGGGTGTCATTCCTGGGAGAGATGGCGTTCCCGGGCGAGGTCTCGTTTAGATTGGCTGCCATGACCACAATCTTTATCCCCACCAGAGGGTGACCTTGAAGGGAGTACAGCATGTTTAGTAACCATGGTAACTTCTGTAACTATGGTTAGACTAGTGGTACCATCACACTTGACCATGATATACATCATTTGAACCAGGGTTCATTCCACTTGTACCACAGTTACCAACACTGATTACATATAAGTTACTTTCATCTATAAAGTTTGTTATTTTTTATTGAGTTAATCAGCTTCAAAATGTAATTACAATTTAGCTGTGCAGATCTTTGAACATACTGTTTTTGCATTGTGAAGGCAAGGTCGATGGTTGCATATGACTGTTGTTTTTAATGCTGGATTTGTAGCGCATTGATTCTGAAAAATACTATTGCTAGTGCTAACCCTTTGAAGGTTCTTCACCAGGATCAAGTTTTCAACACCTCTGTGGTATACCTCAACTTAACCATCTCTAACCTAATACCTTAACCATCTCTAACCTAACACCTAAACTAACCATCTCTAACCTAACACCTAAACTAACCATCTCTAACCTAATACCTTAACCATCTCTAACCTAACACCTAAACTAACCATCTCTAACCTAACACCTAAACTAACCATCTCTAACCTAATACCTCAACTAACCATCTCTAACCTAATACCTTAACCATCTCTAACCTAATACCTAAACTAACCATCTCTAACCTAATACCTCAACTTAACCATCTCTAACCTAACACCTAAACTAACCATCTCTAACCTAACACCTAAACTAACCATCTCTAACCTAATACCTTAACTTAACCATCTCTAACCTAATACCTCAACTTAACCATCTCTAACCTCATACTTAAACTTAACCATCTCTAACCTAATACCTAAACTAACCATCTCTAACCTAATACTTAAACTTAACCATCTCTAACCTAATACCTTAACCATCTCTAACCTAACACCTAACCTTAACCATCTCTAACCTAACACCTCAACTTAACCATCTCTAACCTAATACTTAAACTTAACCATCTCTAACCTTAACCATCTCTAACCTAATACCTAAACTTAACCATCTCTAACCTAACACCTAAACTTAACCATCTCTAACATAATACCTTAACCATCTCTAACCTAACACCTAAACTAACCATCTCTAACCTAACACCTAAACTAACCATCTCTAACCTAATACCTAAACTAACCATCTCTAGCCTAATACCTTAACTTAACCATCTCTAACCTAACACCTAAACTAACCATCTCTAACCTAACACCTAAACTAACCATCTCTAACCTAACACCTTACCTTAACCATCTCTAACCTAACACCTTAACTTAACCATCTCTAACCTAACACCTAAACTAACCATCTCTAACCTAACACCTAAACTAACCATCTCTAACCTAACACCTTAACTTAACCATCTCTAACCTAACACCTAAACTAACCATCTCTAACCTAACACCTTACCTTAACCATCTCTAACCTAACACCTTAACTTAACCATCTCTAACCTAACACCTTACCTTAACCATCTCTAACCTAACACCTTAACTTAACCATCTCTAACCTAACACCTAAACTTAACTTAAGTTAACGTGCCTGATTAGGACACTTGAGAAGGAGTGAAGTGGGCCCCTGAGCGGTCAGGAACATGGCCCCTTGGTTTTCCCACATCTATGACGACGCTTCCCATTCCTCCGTAGCAGCGTCGCCCAGTGGAAACGTATCCGTATCTGTCCCATTAAGGGCGGGGATGTTATTGGCAGGAGCCTGTGGCCAAAACTCCTTGTAGTCGCCATGTGTGTCATTGGGCCCCTCCCAGTTGGTAGGCAGGAGCTGACTGATTGTGCACTGACTGACTGTCCACTGACTGACTGTCCGCTGACTGACTGTCCGCTGACTGACTGTCCACTGACTGACTGTCCGCTGACTGACTGTCCACTGACTGACTGTCCGCTGACTGACTGTCCACTGACTGACTGTCCGCTGACTGACTGTCCGCTGACTGACTGTCCGCTGACTGACTGTCCACTGACTGACTGTCCGCCGACTGACTGTCCGCTGACTGACTGTCCACTGACTGACTGTCGACAGTCCACTGACTGACTGTCCACTGACTGACTGTCCGCTGACTGACTGTCCGCTGACTGACTGTCCAGTGACTGACTGTCCACTGACTTACTGTCCACTGACTGACTGTCGACAGTCCACTGACTGACTGTCCGCTGACTGACTGTCCGCTGACTGACTGTCCACTGACTGACTGTCCACTGACTGACTGTCCACTGACTGACTGTCGACAGTCCACTGACTGACTGTCCACTGACTGACTGTCCGCTGACTGACTGTCCACTGACTGACTGTCCGCTGACTGACTGTCCGCTGACTGACTGTCCACTCTAAACGAAGGTCGTTTTGAGCTGTACAACGTGTCCGTTATAGGATGGGATTCTATTGATAATGTTGTTGGAGTCCCTGTCCGTCAGCACTGACGATGGGTTGTGTTAGGCCAGGAGCTGGCTCAAACGGTGGACGTGTGTCTCTGGGTTTGAACGTTGTTGGAAACATTTGGGATATTGTAGGCTGACACAACTCAACAACATACACACCAAAGGACTGATAGTTTTTACACATTTTAATGCGGAAATATTACACATCGTATCCTAACTATTCATGCCTTAATAACTTTTTTATGAAATTAAACTGTCAAACGGGACCTCTCGAAATAAATACATGTATGTAAATTGTCAAAAATGCATTTTCCCATTGACTTAGAATAGTTACTGGTGTTTTAGCTTCCTCCCACCATGAGTTAAATACGGGCTGTTAGATATTACACAAACAGGCCTACACAAACAGGCCTACACAAACAGGCCTTCACAAACAGGCCTACACAAACAGGCCTACACAAACAGGCCTTCACAAACAGGCCTACACAAACAGGCCGTCACAAACAGGCCTACACAAACAGATCTACACAAACAGGCCTTCACAAACAGGCCTACACAAACAGGCCTACACAAACAGGCCTTCACAAACAGGCCTACACAAACAGGCCGTCACAAACAGGCCTACGCAAACAGGCCTACACAAACAGGCCTTCACAAACAGGCCTACACAAACAGGCCTACACAAACAGGCCTTCACAAACAGGCTGCCACTTGTTCGTACCCCATGAGAGATTTAGGCTAAATGAATTGAGGGCAAGAATCGAAGGAATAACAAACTGTGGTCTTAACCCAGTTGATTCAAACATGATTCAACCCCCGTTGAATCATGTTTGCATTGTGATTAATAACGCATGACCTGACAGTTATACATACAACCATGACGGGAACATTTGACCCACTTAGGGCCAACATGGTGGATATTGTTTTTTTATCAGTATATTTTATGTGTATTTTATGTGAATAAAGCTGTCCACATTTTTGGTTGTTGATATACATATTCATATGCAGTAATTTAGAATTAGGTATCCCAATAAGACTTAAAAGTCTAAAGATTAAGTAGAATTTCACATACTGCGTATTTATCTTCTTATAGTCCAAATAGGTAGAAAGTACTACGTTTCACAAATTAATACAAATATAAATACGTGGTAACTTAAGAATTTGTTCAAGCTTTAAGACTAAACTCTCTTTTTTTCTCTTCCTTCAGTCAAACGAAGTTCAGAAGCAGTAAAAGCAACGTTTATTTCATTTCAATTGGAAACGGCTGCTTCACCTTACTTACTGCGTCCCTCTTTTAGCAGAGAGGAAGAGAGAGGAGAGAGACCGGTCAGAGTGTCTCTCCTGCAAACCGGATGCTCTGAACTCGGGAAGAGAACCGAAAGACGCGGAGCGAGCGGGGAAGACGGAGGAAGACGAAGGGCCTTACCGCAGGAGGTCAAGCCGAGGAGGACGCAGAGGGGGATGATGTTCCAGGGCATGGTGTCCAGAAGGCCGTGCAGAAACAAGGCAGAGACACAATGTACGCAGTGTGTGTGTGTGAGAGAGAGAGAGAGAGAGCGAGAGAGAGTGGGAGCCCTGGGAGTCTTTCTGCGTCCCAGAGAAAGACTCCTTTATCAGCAGGTCACCTGGGGGGCGGGGCCGACAGGTGAGCCGGCGAGGGGAGGAGGAAGGGGCGGAGCCAGCCGGGTGATATCCTGCAGCCTTAGCTGACGGCTCGGTGTGGTGGATTGACAGGCACGCACGGCCAACTAGACACAGAGAGATTATTGTTTGTTCTGCTGATAGCGTAAACACACAATGCTCGTGTTTTATGTGTCTTTAAATATCAAGGAAGGTCCATTTCCTGTGTGCATGAAGTGGATGTAAACAGTACTTTGCATTACCTTAAGAGTTTTGTATGGCCTATTATTGGCCAGCTCGCTGTCTCTTTATTTGAATATCTAACATGCTTCACTGGCTAATTGGTTTCATCGGTTCACTCTTTTCTTCATTTGTTCTCCAGACCCAGTAGAGTGTTCCGGGTGCTCTGAGGTGCGATCCTTCGGCCCTGGACGTCGATGTGTTGTCTAAATGTTCTTCTTACGCTCAGAGAGCTGTGAGCAACAGAAGGTTCTTAACAGCAGGTGGGGGGTTCATATCTCAAGTCTCTGTGTCAACCCTTCTGTAATAACACCCAAACTCAGACCACCCATGAAGTGAAACACTGACGGCAGAAGAGTAGGTTTGAAATGCATTTTATTACGTGATTCAAATGACAGTGTCCGTCTGTCAGTAAAGCAAACAGGAACGTGTTTACTGTGTGACTGTGAACCGTGAACCCTGAAAGCCATCAGACCAGTGGAATGAACGAATGAATTCATGTAACGAGTATCACGATCTGGAAGACCAAGGCGTACATGTGGCACAGTCGCGATGACGTCATCGCTCCACAGGGCTAGGTTTAGTTGTAGCCGTCCTTCTCAGTCTGCGATTGGCCAGAGGGCATGGTCACAGAGAGGTCGGGGGTCAATGTTGCCTGGACTGACTCCGCCCCCAACTCAGCTGAAAGAGAAGCAGTGAAGATGATGCAGGGTGGTTAGTGAGAACTCCAGTGGCCCAGCCTAGTGGCTGATGGTGCTCTGATGGAAGACATGAAGGGGTAGTAAGGGGTACTCAGCTGTAAGGGGTCAGGGTCTAAAGGGGTTGAAGTTCATGAGCTCATGGTTTTTAAGAGGTCTTAGGTCTTATGGGGTCAGGGTTTTAAAGGGGTCTTGGTTTTATGGGGTCAGGGTTTTTGAGGGGTCTTGGTTTTATGGGGCCAGGGGTTTAAAGGGGTCTTGGTTTTATGGGGTCAGGGGTTTAAAGGGGTCTTGGTTTTATGGGGTCAGGGTTTTAAAGGGGTCAGGGTTTTATAGGGTCAGGGTTTTTGAGGGGTCAGGGTTTTATGGGGTCAGGGTTTTAAAGGGGTGTTGGTTTTATGGGGTCAGGGTCTAAAGGGGTCTTGGGTTCACGGGGTTATGGTTTTTAGGTTAAGGTCATGGGGCTCACCGGTCTCTCCGTTGAGCTGGGGAACCAGCTCGGTCCAGAAGGAGCACTCGGCCTGGCGGAGCCCCTTTCGCTGCTGGAGACCGGGATCCAGCTCCTTATACTGTGGGAGAGCAGGGGAAGGCAGTACGGCCCCCCACCGAGGTAGACCGGCTCCAGGGACCCGCCTGGACCCAGTCTGGGCCCGGTTAGGATCACTGGGGGAAAGACACAGAACTGAGTTAACTCCATACAAGTAATGCTGGCTTTTCTTCATATTTATCTTGAATGTAGAATGGATCTGTGTGAGATTTTATTACCGCCTGTTAAATGTATGACATATTTATTTGGAAATGTCCCAGTTTGATCATTTGTGATCAATGGAAAATGGTTCTTAATGCCATTCCATAAACCTCACAATTGATTTGGTCAAAGGGTTAATAAAAGTTTGTCAAGAGACAACGGAATAATCTGTTTGATGAAGTAGTTGATTAGTAATCTATGTCTGTACCCTGTTTCGATGAAGTTAGTAAGCTGTATCTGTACCCTGTTTTGATGAAGTAGTCAGTTAGTAAACTGTATCTGTACCCTGTTTTGATGAAGTAGTCAGTTAGTAAACTGTATCTGTACCCTGTTTTGATGAAGTAGTCAGTTAGTAAGCTGTATCTGTACCCTGTTTTGATGAAGTAGTCAGCTAGTAAACTATCTGTACCCTGTTTTGATGAAGTAGTCAGTTAGTAAGCTGTATCTGTACCCTGTTTTGATGAAGTAGTCAGTTAGTAAACTGTATCTGTACCCTGTTTTGATGAAGTAGTCAGTTAGTAAGCTGTATCTGTACCCTGTTTTGATGAAGTAGTCAGTTAGTAAACTGTATCTGTACCCTGTTTTGATGAAGTAGTCAGTTAGTAAACTGTATCTGTACCCTGTTTTGATGAAGTTAGCAACGTAGGTCATCACAGCCAGAGAGAGGCGTCGGCCCGAGGAGCCGAATCTCTGAGAGCTGATTGGATGATGAGGAGTTCCGAAAGCAAACTGGACGTCCAGTGGCACTGCCCTGTCAGCACTGGAGACAAACAAACTCAGAACCAATCGCAGCACCGTAAGCACATCACGTGACCCGCTGGGCAGCCAGTAGGGTGCCAGGTGAGTCGTTACCTGTGGTGGACGCTGTTCTCGGGAAGGTGGTAGAGGAAGACGCTAGCCTTGTTGCTAGCCCAGTGGCTAGCCATCTGCTGAACGGGACACACGATGAACTGATCTCTGGATGAGAGGAAGAGAGTTAGAATAGTACAATACTACATTAAGTGACTTTATGTGACCGAGTCACAGAAACCACCCTGCCCCAACCCCCCTGACTTCCTGTTGTTGTTTTACGTCATTCGTGAAATGGTTGTCACCTGTGTTCGTAAGTGATTCTGTTCACCTCCGTTCCATGTATGTAAGTTCCCTGAATTTGGGTTAATCTCGCTGCACCACAGCTTGTGGTGGTTTCGGTGGTAGTAGGTTAGTTTAGGTGTGGTTGTGGAGGTTGCGGTCTAGTTGGGATGGTTGTAGTGGTTAGGGTTAGGGGTGGGTGTGCTTTGTTGTGGTGGAAAGGGTTAGGGGTTGGGGGTTTAGTTTTCGGGCTGGTGGTTGTAGTTGGTTGTAGTTTATGGTGACAGTGTTGCTTGTTGTGGTTTGTGGTGATAGTGCTGCTTGTTGTGGTTTGTGGTGACAATGTTGCTTGTTGTGGTTTATGGTGACAGTGCTGCTTGTTGTGGTTTATGGTGACAGTGCTGCTTGTTGTGGTTTGTGGTGATAGTGCTGATTGTGGTAGTTGGTTGAGTTTGTGGAGATGGTGCTGGTTTTTGTAGTTGGTCGTGGTTACATTTGCGGGGTTGATAGTTTTAGTCGTCTCCACCTGGTGGCGCTGTGGTTACTAGCGGTAGTGTGTTAGCTGGGTGTAGTTTGTAGTCGTATCCACCTGGTGGCGCTGTGGTTAGTAGCGGTAGTGTGTTAGCTGGGTGTAGTTTGTAGTCGTATCCACCTGGTGGCGCTGTGGTTAGTAGCGGTAGTGTGTTAGCTGGGTGTAGTTTGTAGTCGTATCCACCTGGTGGCGCTGTGGTTAGTAGCGGTAGTGTGTTAGCTGGGTGTAGTTTGTAGTCGTATCCACCTGGTGGCGCTGTGGTTAGTAGCGGTAGTGTGTTAGCTGGGTGTAGCTTGTAGTCGTATCCACCTGGTGGCGCTGTGGTTAGTAGCGGTAGTGTGTTAGCTGGGTGTAGTTCGTAGTCGTATCCACCTGGTGGCGCTGTTGAGGGCCCGGGACAGCAGGTTGTACCCGGCCGAAGAGGCAGAGTGCTGGAGGGAGTAGAACCAGGAGGCGGCGTCCTTCACCAGAGGGCTGCTCCTCTCGCCCCCCAGGGAGCGAGTCAACGCCGCGTAGAACGCCGTCTTACTGTCCGCACCGCCCTGCAGGGCCTGGAAGTCCTGCAGGCCATTATTAGCATTAGCATTAGCATTAGCATTAGCATCCATTATTAGCGCTGTGCTTCCACTGACTGACTGAACAGTGACATCATCGCCGATCTTTACTGGGACCTTAATCTTGGCAGCTCGGCTGAGGAGGCCGTCCTCTGCCGACGTGCCGATGAGCAGAGGCATCCTGTGGGAGGGGGAGCGGCCGATTGGCTGTCTGATGGATGACAACACACCGTCTGACACCGGAGACCACGCCTGGAAGGGCCCACTGGCTGCCAAGAGCTGGAACACACACACACACACACACACACACACACACGCACGCACACACACACACACACACACACACACACACACACACACACACACACACACGCACGCACGCACACACACACACACATACGGACACACACACACACTTGCACGCACGCACACACACACACACACGCACGCACACACACACACACACGCACACACACACACACACACACACGCACACACAGACACACACACATACGGACACACACACACACTCGCACGCACGCACACACACACACACATTCGGACACACACACGCACACGCACACACACTCGAACGCACGCATGCACACACACACACACATGCGGACACACACACGCACACGCACACGTCTTAATTTGAACCATGGTTGTGCTTCATAGGAAAATCACAAAAATGTATAAGAAGATAATATATTTATGAAGTTATATACATACTACATACTAAAACCTCTCAGCTGTACCTTGGTCTGGGCGGCATTGAGAGTGTGCACTGGGGTCTGTCTGAGGCAGGCGGCCATCTTGTCTTCTTCAGCGGGGCTGCTGGGGTCAGAGGTCAGGCAGCCCAGCTGGGAGGCCAGCTCTACGGCCTGGCGTCTGGCCATGGTGGAGGACTGAAGCGCTGCTGGAGAGAAGAGCGAGCCTCCCTGGAACAGCATCCCCATCAACATCATTAACCCCATCAACATCATTAACCTCATCAACCTCATCAACATCATTAACCCCATCAACAACATTAACATCATTAACCCCATCAACATCATTAACCCCATCAACATCATTAACCCCATCAACATCATTAACCCCATCAACAACATTAACCCCATCAACAACATTAACATCATTAACCCCATCAACATCATTAACCCCATCAACAACATTAACATCATTAACCCCATCAACATCATTAACCCCATCAACAACATTAACATCATTAACCCCATCAACATCATTAACCCCATCAACAACATTAACATCATTAACCCCATCAACAACATTAACCCCATCAACAACATTAACCCCATCAACATCATTAACCCCATCCTCATCATTAACCCCATCAACATCATTAACCCCATCCTCATCATTAACCCCATTAACCCCATCCTCATCATTAACCCCATCCTCATCATTAACCCAATCAACAACATTAACCTCATTAACCCCATCCTCATCATTAACCCCATCCTCATCATTAACCCCATCCTCATCATTAACACCATCCTCATCATTAACCCCATTCACAACATTAACCCCATCAACATCATTAACCCCATTCACAACATTAACCCCATCAACATCATTAACCTCATTAACCTCATCAACATCATTAACCTCATTAACCCCATCCTCATCATTAACCTCATCAACATCATTAACCTCATCAACATCATTAACCCCATCAACATCATTAACCCCATCAACATCATTAACCTCATCAACCTCATCAACATAATTAACATCATTAACCTCATCCTCATCATTAACCCAATCAACAACATTAACCCCACCAACATCATTAACATAATTAACCTCATTAACCTCATCGCCATCACCGGCATTATCACCATCAACATTATCACCATCATCATCATCATGACCTCCTCATCTTCCTCATCCTAAACAATATGATCATCAACACTACCATCACCTTCATCATTGTTCATCGACAGTAGTAGTACTGTTCCCATAGAATTAGGAGAGGAAGAGTGAAGAGGAATAGAGGAGAGTATGAGAGGAGAGGAGGAGAGGAGAGGAGAGGAGAGGAGAGGAGAGGAGAGGAGAGGAGAGGAGAGGAGAGGAGAGGAGAGGAGAGGACAGGAGAGGAGAGGAGAGGAGAGGAGAAGAAGAGAGGAGAGGAGAGGAAGAGAGGAAAGGAGACGAAGAGAGGAGTGGAGAGGAAGAGAGGAAAGGAGGAGAGGAAAGTAGAGGAAGAGAGGAGAGAAGAGAGGAAAGGAGAGGAAGAGAGGAGAGGAGAGAAGAGAGGAAAGGAGATGAAAGTAGAGGAAGAGGGGAAGTTCTCACCATGAGCATCATGCGTTGGAAAAGAGGAGGAGAGGAAGAGGAGGAGAGGAGATGAAGGCCGGTGATGTCAGCCCCCCGACGCTCAGCCCCCACCGTCACCCTCCTGTTGTCTCCGCCCACCAGGGAGATGTGGGCGGAGACCCAGCGCAGCACCGCAGCCTGGTCCAGCATCCCGTAGTTACCACGGAGACCAGAGGGACCTGCACACGGAGGGACGGGCAGGCCGGCATTAAGTGTGTGCGTGTGTGTGTGTGTGTGTGTGTGTGTCTGTGCGCGTGTGCGTGCGTGCGTGCGTGCGTGCGTGTGTGTCTACCTGTACTGAGGAATCCCAGCGCAGCGGTTCTGTAGCTGGCCGTTACCACGACGATGTTACCAACGGCGGCCAGGGCGGAGCCATCGAGCAGCCCTGGGCTCTGATTGGCCGAGGGGTTGAAGAAGAAAACCAGGACAGGAACAGGTCCCATCTGTCACACACACCCACACACACACACACACACACACACACACACCATTGATTTCTATAACTACAGATCCATATCAGTTGGACAGACGACTATTTAATCTGATCCAGATTCAGTTTATTGTATATTTGTGTTTAATTTTCTTTATCTAAACAGCATATGTATATTTCAGTATAAATCATGTGTATGAACTGTTTATTGTTGGATATATAGTGATGTATCGAGTAATGTGTGTCTATATATTTTGTGTTTGTATGTGCGCTTGCGTGTGTGCGTGTGTGTGTGTGCGTGCATGTGTGTGCGTGTGTGCGTGTGTGTGTGTGCGTGTGTGTGTGTGTGCGTGTGTGTATGTGTGTATGTGCATGTGTGAATGTGCGTGCGTGCGTGTGTGTGTGTGCGTGTGTGTGTGTGTGTGGTCTCACCAGGCCTGCAGGGGTGAATATGTTGAGGTAGAGACAGTCTTCGCTGGAGGCTGCAGACTCGCTGTCCCCTGGCTGCAGACAGCTCGCTCTGCAGAGACACTCAGACACTCAGACACTCAGACACACACTCAGACACTCACTCACTCAGACACTCACTCAGACGCTCAGACGCTCAGACACTCAGACACTCAGACACTCAGACACTCAGACACTCAGACACTCAGACACTCACTCACTCACTCAGACACTCAGACACTCAGACACTCAGACACTCAGACACTCAGACACTCAGACACTCACTCAGACACTCAGACACTCAGACACTCAGACACTCACTCACTCAGACACTCAGACGCTCAGACGCTCAGACGCTCAGACACTCAGACACTCACTCAGACGCTCAGACACTCAGACACTCACTCAGACGCTCAGACGCTCAGACACTCAGACAGTCAGACGCTCAGACACTCAGACACTCAGACACTCAGACACTCATACACTCAGACACTCACACACTCACTCACTCACTCAGACACTCAGACACTCACACACTCACACACTCACACACTCACACACTCACACACTCGAACACTCACACACTCACACACTCACACACTCACACACTCACACACTCACACACTCACACACTCAGACACTCAGACACTCACTCGCTCAGACGCTCAGACGCTCAGACGCTCAGACACTCAGACACTCAGACACTCAGACACTCAGACACTCAGACACTCAGACACTCAGACACTCAGACACTCAGACACTCAGACACTCACTCACTCAGACACTCAGACACTCAGACACTCAGACACTCAGACACTCACACACTCACACACTCACACACTCACTCACTCAGACACTCAGACACTCAGACACTCACACACTCACACACTCACACACTCACTCACTCAGACACTCAGACACTCACTCACTCAGACACTCAGACACTCACTCACTCAGACACTCAGACACTCAGACACTCAGACACTCAGCACACTGACTCCATCTACGCCACTAGCATGAGTTACCAGGGACAGCCACGTGGACAGACGTACCGCTTGGCAGACAGACACTTAGTTCGTCAGACAGACGTGCAGACAAACAGGAAGACATACACTGTCTTCCTGTGAGAAAAAAAGACAGTTGAACGGACTGAAAGACAAATAGTAAAACCGACAGACAGACAAAAGTTATCCAGCCAGACCAGTAAGAAAGACAGACAGACAGACACTAAATCAGACAGACAGAAAGTTATCCAGCCAGACCAGTAAGAAAGACAGACAGACAGACACTAAATCAGACAGACAGAAAGTTATCCAGCCAGACAGTAAGACAGACAGACAGACAAATAGACACTAAGTCAGACAGACAGAATGTTATCCAGCCAGACAGTAAGACAGACAGACAGAAAGTTGTCCAGCCAACCAGACAGACAGACAGATGGACAGACACTAAATCAGACAGACAGAAAGTGGTCCAGCCAGCCAGACAGACAGACTGACGGACGGACAGACACTAAATCAGACAGACAGAAAGTGGTGCAGCCAGACAGACAGACAGGTTGGTACCGGGGTTCTGTGGCGTCCCAGCTGCCGGTCCAAACAGCTGGCTCAGGCGCGCTGAAACGGAGCGATCCTATTGGTGGACGAGCGTATGGAACCCCCAGGTACTGCACCACTGACTTCCTGTCCGACCCCAGGGTGGTTTCCATGGCGACGCCTCGTAGTGTTCCGTGGCCCGGAATCAAAACAGATGTCGCCGACGGCAACCGCTCTGTTGGGAAGATCAAAAGATAAACAAATAAATAGAAAAATAAAAAGGGTAAATATATATAATATATAATAAAGACAAATCCATTCAATCATGTTTGTTTTTCTGCTCTGTTCTGATTAGTTCACCTTTCTTCAGATACACCTGGGAGGCGGGCTCTCTGAGCACCAATCGGCAGAAGGAGGCGGGGCTAGATGAGGTGGGGGAGGAGCTTAGGCCACAGGCCCTGGTGTCTGGATAGAGCACGCAGCGAGTAGCAGACTCTGTCTGGCTGATTGACAGGGCGATGCATGACTCCGCCCCCTGGCAGGCTGACCAGCAAGAACACAGGTAGGGGTTAGACAGTAGATACAGAGACAGGTTATTAAGGAGCAGGTAGGGGTTAGACAGTACAGAGACAGGTCATTAAGGAGCAGGTAGGGGTTAGACAGTACAGAGACAGGTCATTAAGGACCAGGTAGGGGTTAGACAGTACAGAGACAGGTCATTAAGGAGCAGGTAGGGGTTAAACAGTACAGAGACAGGTCATTAAGGAGCAGGTAGGGGTTAGACAGTGAATAGAGACAGGTCATTAAGGAGCAGGTAGGGGTTAGACAGTACAGAGACAGGTCATTAAGGAGCAGGTAGGGGTTAGACAGTACAGAGACGGGTCATTAAGGAGCAGGTAGGGGTTAGACAGAACAGAGACAGGTCATTAAGGAGCAGGTAGGGGTTAGACAGTACAGAGACAGGTCATTAAGGACCAGGTAGGGGTTAGACAGTACAGAGACAGGTCATTAAGGAGCAGGTAGGGGTTAGACAGTAGATACAGAGACAGGTCACTAAGGATCAGGTAGGGGGTAGACAGTAGATACAGAGACAGGTTATTAAGGAGCAGGTAGGGGTTAGACAGTGGATACAGACACAGGTTATTAGACAAATTAATTAGACAGGTAATAAGGAGCATGTAGGGGTTAGACAGTACAGAGACAGGTCATTAAGGAGCAGGTAGGGGTTAGACAGTACAGAGACAGGTCATTAAGGAGCATGTAGGGGTTAGACAGTACAGAGACAGGTCATTAAGGAGCAGGTAGGGGTTAGACAGTACAGAGACAGGTCATTAAGGAGCAGGTAGGGGTTAGACAGTACAGAGAAAGGTCATTGAGGAGCAGGTAGAGGTTAGACAGTAAATACAGAGACAGGTCATTCAGGAGAAGGTAGGGGTTAGAAGGCTGTTACCATGGAGACACCAGTCTCTGGTCTTGTCCTTGTCCCCTGCGATGTCCCGGCTGATGTGGACGACATCATAGGAGGAGAGGGAGGGGTCGACCAAGATTGCCGACTCATCTAGAGCATTCCATTGGTCCAGAGATACTGACAGACAGACAGACAGACAGCGTTTTGATGTATAGTTACATATGTTTCTATGGGTATCTTAGTGAGTGTGACGGGATATTAAGAAGCATAACACTGTTTGGTGTTTGTATTGTTATGTTTTACCGTTCTGGGTGGGGGGGAGGGAGAAGGGAGGACAGAGAGCAGGGGAGCGGCTCCAATGGTTTACTGGGGAAAACACACACACACACACACACACACACACACACACACACACACAAACACACACACAGTTAATTGCAATAAAATGCCAAAAAAAGGTTTTGTCTCCAACCTTCCTGTAGGAAACACCTCCAGCCCAGAGCAAGATGCTCCCAGACCCCAACCTATCTGCTAGTGTGTTGTACACCGTGTGTGTGTGTCTGGTGTGTGTGTGTCTGGTGTGTGTGTGTGTGTATATGTGTGTCTGGTGTGTGTGTAGTACCAGGTTTCTGGTACCACCCCAGGGGGTAGGGTGTGGTCTCCACAGCTGACGGACGACAGTCCTGGACCGTCCATGACCCTTGACCCCTCTCCTCGGAACACGTTTGGACCCCCAGACTGACGAGGGACAGACACACGACCTCCGACCCCACTTTACACACACACACAAACACGCACAGACACACACACACACGCACGCACACGCACACACACACACACATAAACACATTTGTACACAATGCACACTAAACATACAATACACAACAAGGATGTGAAGTCCGAAGGACCCCCCCTGTCTAATGTTGATGTGAAGTGACTTCAAAACCAATTTCATTATTGATTATTTGAAACATTGATTGTGTTACCTGGCGATTTGCTGTCCCGTACGAAGCCAATACCACGGCAACAAGGATCTTCATCACAACGACGCTCACACTCCAGGAAGCTGGACAAACACACACAAACACACACACACACATGCAAACACACACACACACACGCAAACACACACACGCACGCAAACACACACACGCAAACACACACACACACACGCACGCAAACACACACACGCACGCAAACACACACACACACACGCAAACACACACACGCACACGCACACGCAAACACACACACACACGCACGCAGATATATACACACATTCACACGGATAGGGTTAGAAACAAGGAGACATTTTTTTAAATATCAAGTAGATCTGATTTATACATATATATATACCTGCGTGTGTGTGTGTGTGTGAGTGCGTGCGTGTGTTACCCTGCAGACAGTGGTGTGTTTCCCAGACTGACTCGGCTCCGGACTGAGTAGGACACCATCTTCTGGAAGGAGACCCTGCTGTAGAAACTCTTCACTGGTCCACTGAGGTCCACTGCTCACACACACAGAAACACAACAGGCCACAGTTGAACTTTAAAAGTCATCCCATAATACTGCTTAGTCTAGAACCTAGAATGTCCTTTCCCAGCAAAAGGATACAGGGTTCGATCCCCGATAACTGCACCCAACCTGTAGACATGTCCTAGTAGCCTCTACCTGGCCCCTAATGACCTGGACCTGAACTCACTGCAGGTCACCTTAAATAAACCGCTGAAGACGTGATCATATTCTCGCCTTTCTTCTTGTGGGCGTTGCTTGGCCTCCGGGCCAGCAGGGGGCGACACGGCTGGCGCAGCTTCTTGTCGTAGGCGCCACACACCGTGCTGTCAGGGAACAGGAGGCAGGAGTGGAAGATGTCCGAGTCGTCCTGCCGCACGTCCACCAGAGAACACTGCTCCTCTTCATCACAACCTGCAGAAAACATCGTCATCATCATCATCATCATAATCTTCTTCTTCGTCATCATCATCATCATCATCATCATCATCCTCTTTTAGTACCATTGGGAACTTTAAATGCTAACATTTTGGGTATGTATACTGTGTTTGTTTGTGTGTTTGACGTACGTTTGAGACACCAGAGCAGTGCTTGCTGGGAGTTGTAGTCCTCTGTGTTGAGCCAGTAAGATAACCCTGGAGGACTCCTGGTTGGGTCAACTACAACGCCGTCCTCTGGCAGGGGTTCGAACCTTGACTCTACTAACGCTGTACACCCATACACACACACACACACACACACACACACAAAAACACACACACACAAAAACACACACACACACAAAGACACACACACACACACACAAAGACACACACACACACACACAAAGACACACACACACACACACACACAAAGACACACACACAAAGACACACACACACAAAGACACACACACACAAAGACACACATACACACACACACACACACAAAGACACACACACACACAAAAACACACACACACAAAGACACACACACACAAAGACACACACACAAACACACACACAAAAAGACACACAAAGACACACACACACACAAAGACACACACACACACACACACAAAGACACACACACACACACACACAAAGACAAACACACACACAAAGACACACACACACACAGAAAAACACATGTGTAAACACAAATAATAGAAAAACTGACGGTAAATAGACTTGCTAGGTGTTCCTTTCTTCTCTGAAATGTTTGAATTTGTCTATGTTTAATTATTGTTTGGAGGGGAGGAGCAGGGAGAGAGGGAAGGAGAAGGGAGAGGAGTAGAGGGAAGGAGCAGGGAGAGAGAAGAGGAAAGTAGGAGGAGAGAGGAGAGGGGGGGATGAGGAAAGGGGAGAGGAGAAGGGAGGGAGGAGGAAAGGGGAGAGGAGAAGGGAGAGGAGGAGGAAAGGGGAGAGGAGAAGGGAGATGAGGAGAGGAGAAGGGAGAGATTGTGTAGTGACACTAACCGTCCACAGGGGGAAGCTGCTCCCTAGTCCTACAGGTGGATCTGTCTGCAGCAGCAAGCTCAGAGCCTGACAGACAGACAGACATGTTGATAGTTACACTGATGATGGACAGAAACAGTACAGACAGACAGACAGACAGACAGACAGACAGACAGACAGACATGTTGATAGTTACACACTGAGGACACACAGAAAGTACCTTCAGCCTAATATAGATTGTTACCAGTATATGTGGCATTACCAGTATGTATATATGGCTTGTAACCAGTAGAGATTGCCAGTATTACCATTGGTTTGTAGGTAGATGCTCTGGAAGGAGACGATGGAAACCTGGTAGTCTGTTTTGTTCTTGCTGTCGGCTGGCAGAGATGAATCAGCTGGAGCAAACATCCAGAGAGCATAGATCAATACATATCGAAGCCAAACAGATCAATACTGATCAGATCACAAAACACTGATGTCATCATTCATCGTTTCAAGAATCTCATTTGAATCCAAAGAGACTGACAGGGAATATGGGTGCAGGTCTCTTAAGAGCAAGGGTGGTGGGGATTGAACCCAGGACCTGTCAGCTGGGAACCAGACTCCTTCTCCCAGTGTTTCTCCACCTGTGGGGGGGGCCCCCGCTTGGGCTCACCTGATATGCAGACGGGTCTTGAGACCCGATCAGTTCCCCGGCCCCACCCTGACTAATGATTCATAGCTATCCATATTTCAGGAATGTTCTCATCTCCACGACGTGAGGTCAGAGCTGCAGGACTGATGACCTGGGGAGATTGAATGCTTACTGATGGTGAACTCTTGACCCCCGAAGTTAAACACAAAACTCCTCTGCCGCTTGTTGTAGCTAA
>JACYXH010000449.1:325000-327500 GCA_026745465.1 Lota lota
GTGTGCGGGTGTGTGTGTGTCTTTAAGTGTGTGTGTGTGTGTGTGCGGGTGTGTGTGTTTCTATATTTATGTGTGTGTGTGTGTCCGTGTGTGTGTGTGTCTATAAGTGTGTGTGTGTGTGTGTGAGGGTGTGTGTGTGTGTCTATAAGTGTGTGTGTGTGTGTACGGGTGTGTGTGTTTCTATATTTATGTGTGTGTGCGTCCGTGTGTTTGTGTGTCTATAAGTGTGTGTGTGTGTGTGTGTGTGCTTCTATATTTAATCGTGTGTGCGGGTGTGTGTGTGTGTGTCTTTAAGTGTGTGTGTGTGTGTGTGTGTTTCTATATTTAAGTGTGTGTGTGGGTGGGTGTGTGTGTCTTTAAGTGTGTGTGTGTGTGTGTGGGTGTGTGTGTGTGTCTATAAGTGTGTGTGTGTGTGTGTGCGGGTGTGTGTGTGTGTCTTTAAGTGTGTGTGTGTGTGTGCGTGTGTGTGTGTTTCTATATTTATGTGTGTGTGTGTGCGTCCCCTTGTGTGTGTGTGCGTCAGAACCTGTTGTAGGTGTCCAGCAGGTCCAGCTGGGTTTGGTCCGTGGTGTTGATGAACTGACACTGGACCGGCAGGAAGCGGCCCTCGTCTGAACACTGAGGGGGGGTCTGCCCCCTGCTGGCGTGGAGCAGCCCTCGCGCCCTCACCTCACAGCCGCCCGGGCCTGGGAGGTCAGAGGTCACACGTCACATCCCAGACACCACCCTTCCACTCAGCCCATCTTCTACACTAATGCTGAGGTCAAACTGCTAGTGCAGCTTCCTGCTCTCATCCTAGTTTAGGATGCTGGTTTCTTTCCCGGTTATGGGATGCGTCCGGAGATTCAGGTCAAGCCAAAACCAAGACGACTTTGTTGTTTATTATTAATGTTTAGTCATTATTTGTGTTGTCGATGATAATATTGTTGCTGTTATGTTAAATTTGTTCTTAGGCTGGTATTGCTTTTAATGATGTTGATATGGTTGTGTTGTTGTTGTTGTTGTGTATTGTTGTCGTTGATAACATTGTTGTTGTGATTTGTTGTTGTTATCCTCACAGCGTGCGGGACGGCCGCTCTGCCTGGTCCCGTACAACTCCATGCCCTGCTGGTCCACACACCAACACTGCCCCCTGCTGGCGTCGCACTGAACACTCTCAAAGTCACCTGACTCCTGGCACCGTGGGGCCACGCCCCCCTGGAGACCTTCCAACACCTGCTGTCTGAGGAGCACGCAGGGGGAGGGGCCTGGACACACACACACACACACACACACACACACACACACACACACACACACACCGAACACACACATACAGACACACACACACACACACACACACACAGACACACCGAACACACACATACAGACACACACACACACACACACAGACACACACACACCGAACACACACAAACACACACATACACACCAAACACACACAGACACACACACAAACACACACACACCGAACACACACACAAACACACACACAAACACACAGATATAGGTGCAGAGTATGTGTGGGAGAGGGACAGCAGGTAAATGTGTTATATCATGTGATATATTTTGAGTAAAACAAGCTTTATCTCAACACTGACATCACTAAGTCGGTGACAGAGCAACACACACACCCAGAGTCTTACATTTGGGAAGAGAGTCGCTGGTTCGAGTGCCGACTACCTCCTTCCCTTTAGCATCCACACACCAGCACTGCTGCCCCCCTGCGGTGCACTGGATACTCCTGGGCCAGACGCAAGGACAATCAGTCAAATAGCGCGTGGCAGGCGGACAGATGGACAGAAGGACAGACAGACAGGTGGTAATTACCTGAACTGGCCATCTTCTGTACAGTGAGGGATGCTGGTTTGTTGCCTGGCAACAGCAACGCCCCGTAAGGACTCACACTGGCTGAGGCTGTCCGACTCCAACTGGTACTCTGACACAAACAACAGCAACATCGTGTAAACAACACAACAACACAGAGGCACGTCAACACATCATGTAAACAAACAATAAGACACGTCAACATATCATGTAAACAAACAAGACACGTCAACATATCTTGTAAACAACAAGACACATCAACACATCATGTAAACAAACAACAAGACACGTCAACATATCTTGTAAACAACAACAACCTAACAACAGGACCCATACAGCGAAGGGAAGCTAAACCAGAGCAGCCTCAGTCAGCAGAAGAGGCTGTGAAACGCTGTGGTGAAATCTCACCCCTTCAGAGAGGACATCTCAAACAAGACTGGGGTTAGATGGACAGATGGACGGATAGACACTAAGTTGTTTTGGTTAAAAGCATTGGCTGTGTGAATTAATACATAGGAAATAGACAGATAGACAGAGAGATACAACAAGAGATAGACAAACAGCGATGGATGGACGGATGGATAGAGAGACAGACGGACAGACATTACGATAAACACACAGACATAACGACATATAGACAGACAGCTAGAGATAGAGAGACAGACAGACAGCT
>JACYXH010000449.1:330000-350000 GCA_026745465.1 Lota lota
TACCACGACGTCATGGTTGGCGGGACTTTGAAATGTGGGGAAACAGACATTAACACTGGGAATGAGAGTGTTCTTCATCAACCCCCCCCCCCCCCCCCCCCCTCCTCCTCATCCTCAGGCACCAACATTCCCGGACAGAGATGAGCACGGAACATCTGGAATTTATGATGTTGTATTCGTTTTGTACCCCCTCCCTCTCTCCCTTTCTTTCTCTCTCCCCCTCCCTCTCTCTCTCCCTCTCTTTCTCCCTCTTCCTCTCTCCCTCTCATCATCTCTCCCTTTCCCTTTCCTTCTCCCTCTCCCTCTTCCTTCCTCCCTCTCTCTCTCTCTCTCTCTCTTTCTCTCTCTCTCTCTCTCTCTCTCTCTCTCTCTCTCTCTCTCTCTCGCCCTCTCTCTCCTCATGCTTGCCTTATTGAAGTCATTGACATGATCTGCATGCAATGTTGTTGCAATCTGCCAAAAAATTAAACCCTCCCTAGTGTTAAAACATGTAACCATAACATCCATTAACAAAAATAAAAACAGAAAAATTGTAATAATAAGGGAATTATTATTATTATCACTAATACTAATAAAAAAGTTAAATTATAATTAGTTGTTGCAAGTGTTTTATTATTATTATGGGTATTATTATTATTATGAGTATTATTATTTGTATTTTCAACAACCAGTTGAACGTATTCGATAGCGATGTCTACGTTGTCAATGGAAACGTCGACTATGACTTCCGGGGTGAGAGTTCGTCGGAGGGAATCAAGATGTCTGCGCCCGACGAGCTGTTTTGCTGGGAAGGCGACTGGGGTCTGCCGTCCGTCGACACCGACTGCTTGATCGTATTGGTAGGTCGCTCGGCTGCTTGACTCGCGACGCGCAGCCGCTGTACTTGTGGAGGGAAAACCGGCGGCTAGCGGACCCACTGGTTAGCCTCTGTTGGACCCTCCGTTAGCCACCGTGCTAAAGTCAAAGATGCGGCCACAGGTCCAAATGAATGGGACCAGACCAGTGTTTTACGGTCTTTTTTGTTGCAGATGCCGTTTTGTCGAAGTGAAATGTTTAAAGTCGGAGGCAAACCATCTCATCTGTAGTTGGTGTTTGATGAATACATGTGTGTTAATGTTGTTGTGCATGCCCACACGAGGCTGTGTGAGGGAACGTTCCCTGCCATACTAATCACCAAGGATCGTTTTAAAAAGGTTAATCAGTCAAATATCATCCTAACTTCATGATAGGGCCTACGGTCTAATCGAGTGATGTGTGCGAGTAGTGCCCATCTCTGGGTTTCGCCCCATAATGGTTTGACCCAGAACATCGCTGGCTGCTGAAGATGACAAAGAAAAACTCCTCTTGTCTTCCTGGTTGTCACATTACTTTATTTACCTGAAGGTTTGAAAGCCAGAACCTGTTGGAGTGAAACGCCCTTGCCACTAACACTGGGATCTGCAGGTCTGGAGTCAGCCAGTTTGGTGTAGGTGTGGGAGAATGATACTGAGTTTGACGTTGTTTTGTCTCCCATTCCAACGCTGCATGTAGGCGGCGGCGGGGGGGGGGGGGGGGGGGGGGGGGGGGGGGGGGTTCAGACAGGATTCAATCCGCATAATGCAGGCTTTTCCGTGTAAACGTATCTACAGACGACAAGGGAATAACAGAATAGTGTCACGGCAAAAGAGCTGAATGTGCTCATGTCGGCAGACCACGCGCACAAACATGGAGAACAAACCAAACATGTTACAAAGGAAAACCCGGACTATGTTTCAGCGCCGGATGACATCACTGGTGGTGAAAGGGAATAAGGTGCGCGCACATTAGCCAAGATGTTGTTCAGTTCTTCCTCTTTCTCACTTTCCGAAGAAGAGGGCCACCTCTTCTTCGTCTTATGACCGCCAGGTGTGATGCCTGACGAGCCATTACGGGACGCTTCAAATTGACCCTGAAGTGACATCCCAAGTGGGAATGGCCACCCAGACGCTCAGTCGGCCTACCGGTCTGTGCAGTCCACTGGGCGGTCTGGTAGGACCGATCTAGCCAATCATGCATCCGGACGGGCACTTCCCGCGTGCCATGTCACCAGAGGGTCGATTAGTTGTTCTTGTCATGGGTAATAAACATAACGCCTTGTGGTAAAAGAGGTCCCCTCTAATGAAACATATTTGAAGCAGAAGAACGACCCATTGGCTTCGCCGTGGCGAGACCAATGTCTGCGGAAACAGTACAGGGACGAGGAGCTTTCCTTGGATTCGTATCCTCTTTAGTTCCCTCCGACAGCAACATGGCTGCGGTGATCCAGCCGCTAAGCTAGCCAGCGCGTGCCAGCGCTCACAATAAGCTAGCGGTTCCTCAGCCCTTCCAGCTCAATTGAAACATGTTGGCGTCGGACAGGGATCTGACGCCAGGGAAAGCCGTGGGTGACGGCTGAGCCTGGCGTTTGACTTGGCTCCCCCTGCTACCCTGGGTCTCTGCGGTTGGAAACACTTAGCGCCCAGCTCCCCGGTGGCAGCTGCTGCTACGTGTGTTCCAGACCGCAGGTGGACTACTGATTTCCAGCTGTAGCTGCCGTCAACGCTGCAGGGCTCCTCGGGTTTCACTCACAGTGAGACAGTCTTCTTCTTCGTCTTCCCGGTGAGGCGGTGTTGAACGCACCTCCGGCAGCGGGATCGTTAGCTCAACAGCGCAACAAAACAAGCTAAGCCCAGTTGATTTGGATAAAGGTGTCCTTTGTCCTTCTCCCTCAAATGCTTTCGCTGCTCTGAACTCTTGTCTAGTTGTGAGGAAACGTGATTACGCGGCAATGTGAATTGTTGTAATTTCGGTGGAATGCTTTGACGGTTCTAAGCGTCTTGTTTCTGAATTCACTGTGAGTCGCTTTGGGTAAACGACTAAATAGTAAACTGTTATTTTGCAGGCTGCCTAGCAACACTGGGCTTGTGTTGCTAGGCCTAGCGTTGGCCTAGTAACACTGGCCTTGTGTTGCTAGGCCTAGCGTTGGCCCAGGCTGCAGGCTCCCAACTTTTCCTTGGATCGCCCACGTTGTTTTTACAGGGTTCTGCCTGAGCCTCTGGGGCGAGCAGCGCTGTGGAAACTGTAATCAGATCTTCAGATCTTTAAAGAGACCTCCAGGAGAAGACTCTGGGGGAGCTGTCTGTTTCCACCGCCCTCAGCAGTCCCACCCGCTAGAGTAGTGGTTCCACACCAGTGGGTAGTGGCTCCACACCAGTGGGTAGTGGCTCCACACCAGTGGGTAGTGATTCCAACCAGTGGGTAGTGGCTCCACACCAGTGGGTAGTGATTCCAACCAGTGGGTAGTGGCTCCACACCAGTGGGTAGTGGCTCCACACCAGTGGGTAGTGGCTCCACACCAGTGGGTAGTGGTTCCACACCAGTGGGTCGGTACACTCTGGTGGGCCTTGAGGCAAGACTAGGTTTAAGGAGGAGTGTTGTACAATACAAAATACACAATCCAGACATCGGTTGCTAAGGTAATTAGCTCTTTTTATGATGCGGTTTATCATCAATTGCTCCTCATATTTGGACAAATGGCGCCTGCCTGATTACTAGGACTCCGTATCTGTGTGACCCCTTTTCCACTGTGGGAAATCTTGCAGGAATTGTTAATCACCTAGTATATATAATATCCTGGTCATAGTGTGTGTGACACTTTTCCTAATCATTCCGTACAAGTCCAAAGTTGAAGCCTTGATTCTGGGCGGGGATGGTGGTGTGGAAAAGGTGGAGCGATGCCGTGACGTCTCGGCCCCACACAGGAAGCGGAGGCTGGATGTCTGAGATGGGTTTTGGGCTCATGTCTCACAGCCCCATCGGTACGCTCCAGTACCATCATCGTACCATCATCAGACCATCAACATACCATCATCAGACCATCATCAGACCATCAACATACCATCATCAGACCATCAACATACCATCAACACCAACCAGAAAGGTTCTTATTGAACGGATATTCCGATGTGATTGTTCATACAGCGTTGGTATTGTAGTAGCCTAACGGGGGTTTAAAATGGAAGAGGCATACTTTTAGATTTCTGGTCTCAACTTTATTGATCAGCACTGATCACCATACAGGTCGTATCATTAATGCTTATTAGTCATGTGTGAACATTACATCGGTTAAATATGACTGCGTCTTCGTTTTCCGCTCCATTTAAAATATCTTTATGTGCAAAAGCGCAGTGTGCTGAAATATCAAGCTCCCTGGTCCGTACCCGAGGCTGGAGCTCAGGGGGAGCTGGAGCTCAGGGGGAGCTGGAGCTCAGGGGGAGCTGGAGCTCAGGGGGAGCTGGAGCTCAGGGGGAGCTGGAGCTCAGGGGGAGCTGGAGCTCAGGGGGAGCTGGACCAGGTGCTGCTGCTGCTCAGGTCCCTAGCTCCACCCGGCTACGGAGGCCTTGAGAAGGTACCAGCCGCTCAGCAGGAGCTTGGTAGTAAAGATCCCTCGGAGAGGCAGGCTCTCTCCGTCGGCGGTGTTCCAGCGCTGGCGTCTCCCTCTGTGTGTTTTACGACCAGGAGAAATGAGCAGGAATTTCCTCATAAATCCTGCTGGCTGATGATGTCAGCGTTCCTTCCCTTCCCACCTCGCCATCGCTGTCTGGAAGACGACCCCGGCACCCTGAATAACACCATACCATACCACCCTGGACCCTGAATAACACCATACCACCCTGGACCCTGAATAACACCATACCATACCACCCTGGACCCTGAATAACACCATACCACCCTGGACCCTGAATAACACCATACTATACCACCCTGGACCCTGAATAACACCATACCACCCTGGACCCTGAATAACACCATACCACCCTGGACCCTGAATAACACCATACCATACCACCCTGGACCCTGAATAACACCATACCATACCACCCTGGACCCTGAATAACACCATACCACCCTGGACCCTGAATAACACCATACCATACCACCCTGGACCCTGAATAACACCATACCACCCTGGACCCTGAATAACACCATACCACCCTGGACCCTGAATAACACCATACCATACCACCCTGGACCCTGAATAACACCATACCACCCTGGACCCTGAATAACACCAAACCACCCTGGACCCTGAATAACACCATACCACCCTGGACCCTGAATAACACCATACCATACCACCCTGGACTCTGAATAACACCATACCATACCACCCTGGACCCTGAATAACACCATACCATACCACCCTGGACCCTGAATAACACCATACCATACCACCCTGGACCCTGAATAACACCATACCACCCTGGACCCTGAATAACACCATACCACCCTGGACCCTGAATAACACCATACCATACCACCCTAGACCCTGAATAACACCATACCACCCTGGACCCTGAATAACACCATACCATACCACCCTAGACCCTGAATAACACCATGTCCAGAGTCTGGGTGAATCTGGGTTACGATTGACCAGAGACCTGGTCTAGAATCCAGAGTGGCTCCAATATGTGAGCTTTCATTGTTCCTAATCTCAGCGGCAGGCGTCCTAAACGCATGTAGATGCAGGAGGCTGCAGGACTGGGAAAGGGAAGAGACATGTTTCATTCATGCATCAATGTTTTCACAGGATTCCTCCCTCAGGGATTTTCGGTGAGTTGTTCCTTGAGTTGTGCCCCGTCAGGGTGAGGGGTGAGGGGGTGTTGTATAATGTGGCCTGTGAAGCCCTTGAGACTGGAACTGTGATTCAGTGCTAAACAAATACATAAACTGGACCTTCTGCGTGCGGGTTGTAGAAATATTGACTTTGGGGGGGATGGGGGCGGGGGGGGCGGGGGGGGGGGGGGGGGGGGGCGGTTGACCCCCAGCAGAAGAGGTCTGGGTTGGGTCCCCTGGTTGTCACCCCCACTTCAGTGTGTCTGGACCACCATGCGCTACAGTCTCTCTGGGTCAAGGGGCCGCTGAATGGGGACCATAATGCTAACGACGGGTTCTCTTCTTCCCAACAGGCCTACGCCAAGTTCGCCGGAGCGCCCCTCAAAGTCCAGAAGATCTCCAACCCATGGAGAAGCCCATCAGGTGAGGAGCTCCGGGGGTCCTCCATGCAGCACGTGAAGCGCATTGGTAGAAGATACTTAGAAGTTGCTGTCACTATTTAATATCTCTGGTCCAAAGTCTGTTTGTTGTCCCGTGCGTCCTGCTGTGACGTTATAAAGTACGGTCTCGTATTATCGGTGAGGGTGTGGACCTGTTGGTTCCTGTCTTCTGGTCTGTTTCTGTATTTGCTGCACCAATGTTATTCAGTGCACGGCGTTCGAGTCTCCTGAACGACACGGAACAAAGGTAACACCATACCACGTCGTCACTTCTCTGTTTGGAAAAGTGCTCTATTAATGAAGCCTACTTACTTACTAAACATAATATGTCATATTATTAGCATTGCGGTCGGTGTGGAGATGCTTCTGGGTGATTGGGGAGCTCAGAGGTGTGAGCTACTGGAGAGTTATGACAGCGCTCTTGTTGTTATATGGGCTGACTGGTACTCCATAATTCATCCATCGGACTCTTTCTTTTCCACTGCTAAGTCAGTGACGAAAACCGGGGATATTTAGGTTTTAGTTTTGGTCAAGATTATGTTCAGGACGTGTTGTTGTTACTACCTGAACGGGAAACCTTATTTTGATCGCCACGATGACGATACATGATGTCACTTCCTGCTCTGCCAGGTTCTCTTCCTGCCCTGAGGACGAGCAAGGGGGAGGTCCTCTCCAGACCGAGTGACATCATCATCCACCTCAGAAAGCAGGTCAGGATTACCCAGCATGCATCTCGACAATAAATGTCCCCACAATAGTCGTCCATTCCATTGTTCTGTCACCACAGATGTATAAATAATATTATTAAATATTATTACATTCACATAAAAAAAAGACATCTGTAATAATGATTGAGTTCTTTATATTGTCACGGTGTGAGAGCTATATTGAATATTAATCTTTATTATTAATGACCTCCACCGCTCACATTACTCCCTGGAGAGTAAAGACCGACAATGTATGGATCATTAGGAACTACAGGACGCCATGGAAAACTAGACACACACGCACACACGCGCACACAGACACACACACACAGACACACACACAGAGACACACACACACAGAGACACACAGAGACACACACACACACACAGATAAACACACAGAGACACACACACAGAAACACACAGACACACACACAGAGACACACACACAGAGACACACACACACAGAGACACACACACAGACACACACACAGAGACACACACACAGACACACACACACACACACACACACACCTGGAAGCCATTCAAACAGACGGTGGTAGGTGGCTCAGCTGTACAGAGAGCCACTGATGTCTGCTCACGCTTCACTAGACTCACAATAGAAGAGAGTAGAGTAGGAGATAGAGTACAATAGATAGAAAATAATCCTTTTTTCTGCATACTTTCACATGTTTCACTTTTTGCTCACCAAGTGACTGCGGGATATTAGTGAATTAGTGTTAACGGTGAGCAGAAACATTAACAGCTGTGGATTGGTTGGAAGCTTGGTGCACTCTGATTGGTTGGTCTAGTGGTGTTGGGGCATTGTGATTGGCTGAAGGTGTAATTTACCTACGGTAGCATGGAAGGAATGTCTCCCAGCATGCACTGCTGCGGTAATGAGGTTATATGGAAACTTTTGGATCAGGAAAACTAAACAACCCACCACACACACACACACACACACACACACACACACACACACACACACACACACACACACACACACACACACACACACACACACACACACACACACACACACACACACACACACACACACACACACACAGGGAGCTGCCCAGTAATAACACATAAATCTACTGGTTCTACTGGGAGCTGTCTTTACTAGTGCATTGATTTGAAGCTAAGGTTGAAACTATGATAGTATATGGTGGTGCCTGGCTGGAAGGCAGTGGGCAGAGGAGTTGACTCTGCTTGTTTCTCGGTCAGAAATACAACGCAGACTACGACCTGTCAGCCAGGGAGGGAGCAGACACGCTGGCCTTCAGCTCGCTGCTGGAGGAGAAACTCCTGCCTGCCCTGGTGAGACGCACGCACACAGGCACGCACGCACGCACGCACGCACACAGGCAAGCACGCACGCACGCACACAGGCACGCACACAGGCACGCAGGTACGCACACACTCAGGCAGACACGCACGCACACACACACACACACACACACACACACACACACACACACACACACACACACACACACACACACACACACACACACACACACACACACACACACACACACACACACACACACACACACACCTTACCTAACCCTGTCCTAATGGCCATAAACCAGCTCACTGTCCGTCTGTCTGTCTGTCTGTCTGTCTGTCTGTCTCTCCGTCCGTCTCTCTGTCTGTCTCTCTGTCTTTCCGTCCGTCTCTCTCTGTCCGTCTCTCTGTCTTTCCGTCCGTCTCTCTCTCTGTCCGTCTCTCTGTCTCTCCGTGCGTCTGTCTGTGCGTGCGTCTCTCTGTCTCTCCGTGCGTCTGTCTGTGCGTGCGTCTCTCTGTCTCTCCGTGCGTCTGTCTGTGCGTGCGTCTCTCTGTGCGTGTGTCTCTGTGTGCGTGCGTGCGTGCGTCTGTCTGTGCGTGTGTGCGTGCGTGCGTCTGTCTGTGCGTGCGTGCGTCTCTCTGTGCGTGCGTGTGTCTCTCTGTGCGTGCGTCTCTCTGTCTCTCCGTGCGTCTCTCTGTCTGTCCGTGTGTCTCTCTGTGCGTGCGTCTCTCTGTGCGTGCGTGCGTGCGTGTGTCTCTCCGTGCGTCTGTCTCTCCGTGCGTCTCTCTGTGCGTGCGTCTCTCTGTGCGTGCGTGCGTGCGTCTGTCTGTGCGTGTGTCTCTCTGTGCGTGTGTCTCTCTGTGCGTGTGTCTCTCTGTGCGTGCGTCTCTCTGTGTGTGTGTGCGTCTCTCTGTGTGTGCGTGCGTCTCTCTGTGTGTGTGTGCGTCTCAGATCCACACCTTCTGGATGGACAGTAAGAACTACGTGGAGCTGACCAGGCGCTGGTACGCCGAGCACATGCCCTTCCCCCTCAGCCTGTTCGTGCCCGGCCGTCTGCAGGCGGGCCAGCAGGCGCGGCTCCGCCTGTCCCGCAGCGACCACGCGCTGGACGCCGGCGAGGAGCTGGAGAAGGAGGTGAGGACGCCCCCCCCCCCCCCCCCCCCCCCCCCCCCCCCCTTCATGACATGTCTCTGCGTTCACCGGCTGGGGGGCTTTGGACAAAGCGTCGGAGGGAAAAGTGACTGACTGGTGGAGCCGATGTTGGGAACTGTGGGTCACCTCCAGATGTGTGTGTGTGTGTGTGTGTGTGTGTGTGTGTGTGTGTGTGTGTGTGTGTGTGTGTGTGTGTGTGTGTGTGTGTGTGTGTGTGTGTGTGTGTGTGTGTGTGTGTCTCCCCAGCTGTACGGCGACGCCGTGGAGTGCATGAACCTGCTGTCCCAGCGCCTCGGCTCCAGCAAGTTCTTCTTTGGAGACTCGTAAGGACCGCCAGCGTAACTCCCGTCGCCTCCGAAGCGTAATGCGCCACCTATGGGTGGGGCCAGATGATGTCACTGGCCCGGGGGGGGGGGGGGGGGGGGGAGGGGGAGGGGCTGGCATCACCGTTTGCTGCGGTCCGTTGTGTTGTTTGCGTTGAGTTTGGTTTTGTGTGTCTCTTTGGGGTTGTGTGGGGATTCATGATCCCGTCGCTTGCAGGCCGTCGTCCCTGGACGCCGTGGTGTTCGGCCACCTGGCCCCGCTGCTGGGGGCCAAGCTGCCCAGCGAGAGGCTGCAGCGGCAGCTGAGGTCCCTGGACAACCTGACGCACTTCTGCGCCAATGTCCTGCTGCTGTACTTCCCCAGCGACGGGAGAGGTGAGGCTCGCCATCAACGAAAATGAAAAAAGGTACCGGGTGATCCCACCATGGTAAGTGTTTTTAAGTGAAGCCAGGCCAGACGGTTGCCGTGGTTTGATCACCTCTGAGCGTTAGCGCCTTGCTCATTGGCCATGTAGAGGAGTGTTGACACGGCCATGATGTGTTTTACGTAACGCCGCCATCACCACGTTGGTCAGAACCGGATAGTTACACGACACCCTTGATCACATGTCCCTCCCGTCTTCACAGAGAACGCCAGCCGCAAGGCGTCCTCCCAGGCTGAAGGGGGCGACGTGGACCACGAGCCCAACAAGCGCCGCAAGCAAATCCTGTCTGGGCTGGTTGCCGTGGGAGCCATGCTGGCCTACGCCCTCTTCACAGGCATCCTGTCCATCCAGCATGTGCACCAGAGGGCGCTAGAGTCCTCCCCCGACCTGCCCGCTGACGAAGAGGACGAGGACGAGGACTGAGGAAGCTGTTTCTCTTTATTTGTCTTCCTCTGCGGGGCAGGAAGCGTTGCCGTGGACACTGGGGGATAATTGCTTTGTTAAGGGGGTTTCTCGTTAAGGGGCTCGCTCGTTAAGGGGGTCGCTCGTTAACGAGGCTCGTTAGGAGCTGGCTTGGCCATTAGCCGTTCCTCAGTAATAAAGAAATTACTGTGGAAAAACTAGGGAACAATAATGGAAACGGCCCAAGAAATGAAAGTAGTTTACCAACTTCATTCCACTTCAGTTCGACCTGATTGGCTTGGCTTGGCTGACCAATCGCGTGCAAGATCAGTTCAGTTGCAGCTTACTATACGAAGCTGATAACCAATGAGAGGCTGACCATTGTAATTATGGCTTGTTGTCTGGTTGTAAGAAAAAATAGATATAATAAAATATTTCCAATGAGTTATTTCTCCACCAGTGTAGTTTCTCGTGTTCTGAAGTTCTTTCTTGCGTTATTGGTTCTGGACCAGTTCAACCGTTCCTAACGGAATCCTTTGTTTTTGTGTCGTTGGTTTTACTGTAGAACAGAACGCAGCTACATGGTCCAACCTGAACACAATCAGGATTTGGCTCTTCACTGGGCACCTATGTATCACACAGACACGCACAGACACGCACATTCACACAGATACACACAGACACAAATGCACACACACACAAACACATGCACATACACACAATCACACAGACACACAATCATGCACATACTCACACGCACACAGACACATGCACGTACACACACACACACACAATCACACGCATACAGACACCCACAATCACATACAGACACCCACAATCACACACAGACACCCACACATGTACACAATCACACACACAGACACACACACACACTATCACACGCATACACACATGCACAACCACACACACCAGAACACACAATCACACACACAGACACACACACCAGCACACACACACACACACGGCTTGTCCGGCTTTGACCCCGCTGCACCCCGGGGACATCCAGCTGCATATGACGTCACCAAGCAGGAATCCTCCACTGGCTCCTGTTCTTGCTCCAAGTGTGCGTGCGTGCGTGTGTGTGCGGCGCGCGCGTTAGTGACCCAAGAGCGCACTCCCCCTCTCAATGGAAAAAAGTAGTGGCCTCGTTCCCCTCCTGCTCCGCCGTGAGCTGAGATACCATCGCGGTATTTGCGCGGTTGACGTCCCGTCCGCTTTGCGGGGCTCTCTGAGATCGACTGTAATGACCTGAGAAGCGATCTGGAAAGACTTTCCTACCGCCAGGAATGCTGAGATAACCCCACGGATACATGAGAGAGGGCTCAAGAATAAACTAGGATGGAACATTACACATGCAGCGGTTAAAACGCAGGGGTGCTGCCTACGCACTGATTTCCTCTCGTTCAGCTCAGACTCACTGTTTCCGCCGCGCCGCTGATCGGAAATCTCTCTGGAAAGAGACTAAGGAAAACTTTATAAACCATTTTGCCCGATTGTTTGGACTGAGGCATTTTACGCACAGTCTCCAGCCGCAGATGTGTGTGTGTTTGTATGTGTGTATGCGTTGTTGGGGGAGGGGGTGGCATTCCCATCACCTGCATGCCGTTAAAATGTGGTTACCATGGTGACGCAGCCGTGCCAGAAACAAACAGATCCCCGGTGGGAGGAGGGGCTCGTGCCGTTAAACATTGCTTTCTATACTCTTTTCAAAGTAGGCTTACATCTCTGATTTCCAAACGCATCATCGTCTGATGCGGCTAAACACAGACCTACGTAGTCCAACTTAAACAGTAGGATTACCAATAAGTGATTGATTTGTGAATTTAGGAAACTTAACTGCTGCTGCGAATCATTATTTGGAATTGCATTATTATTTTTTACCATTTGGGCTTTTTGCTTTCTTTCCTTGGCTTGAGTCGCGTTGCGCTTGGTTCCCAGTGTGACCTGACCTCACAGTCACACACGGAACTAGCAAACGATTGCGCAGATGATTTTGCTGAAACGTTATAATAGCGGGCCCAGGGAGGTATTCCCAATGTGTTCTGACGTCATCGGATCCCGAACAGATCCGTTCCAGATCTCCATGAGGTTCCGCGCTCCCTCTCCATCACGCGCTGCATCTTTCGTCGGGTCCCCCCAAAAAAACACAAGAAGACCCTCCCACTGATGACAAAGACACACATGAGCGCGCGCGTGCGTGCGTTTTTTGTTTACAGTAATCTCATTATCTTTCTTAGTGTCCTGAATAAACTTCAACGTCTGCTGTCTGTTTTGAATAAATGATTTGAGAGAATGCAAATAGGATTAAGAAAACAATTATGAATTCATTCTAATGTATTTAAAACTGATTTAAATGTTTGTAAAGCTGCATTCTGTTGCCGTCGAGCTCAGCTCTCAGCACGCGCACTGTCACATCTACTCACAACTTCACCAAGTGCGCGCGCCTGACGGCAGTCGGCAATTCTTTGCTGCTCGTGCACCCCGTCCCATTCCCCAATCCTGCTCCGGTTCAGTCGGGCATCCTTCACTCGAATCAGCTTGGATCCGGTAGGTCGGACTGTTGGTTTTTTTCTTACTCCTGCAGCGTTTAATTTGGATTAACTCCACTCCTGGACATGGCTGCGATGCGCGTGCTCCTGTCTCTCTCCATCTTCCTGCTGCTCGCGGACGGGGAGCCAGCAGATGTGCAAGGTAAAAAACGACTGAAAACTATAAAGGTGTCTCGTTCTACATTTTAGCGCATTGAGTCGTGCCGTGTGTTTGGGGTTGCAGTAGGGCTGCAGCGTTGACCTTTCGCTTGATTCCATTCAAACTATTTAACTCGTTCGAACCGCCCGCCCAGGTGTCCCTGATAGTTGGCCCATCAAAGAACTGCTGCGTTAAAACTCTTCTCACCCTGTACGCGAACGTGCCAAAGGGCTCAGGTGTATTATGCGACGACGTTGTCTTCGCTCCTTTTCAAACCTTGTTTATCTTTGTTTATCTCTGGAATGTTTGCTGTCATCTGCGGTCTTTTTTTTTTCGCCACTTTTCAATCAACATCGCACCGAGAGTGGTCTGAACACTGAGTGTTGAGCCCGGAGCTGAATAAACAGTCCTTTATTCCGCTGGGCCTGTTGACAGCTGCCCCGGCACCTCCTCCGCTGTCCTCCTCTCCGGAGGGGGGCAAAGCCAACTATTCACCCTCTCTCTAGTTTGTACTTTTACAGAGACGCAGACAATGGGTTTGCACAAATAGTATTTAAGGCAAGAATAATTGACATGATTATTATTCATGATTATTATCCTATTATTAATTTCATTTTCACAAACAGAAGAACATCAGTCATTTGTGAGAGTAGGTCTGACATTCATAACACTGTTAGACGATGTTATGTAATGTTTGTTGGGGCTGAAACCAGGTCCAGCTGAGAAGCCCTTAAAGGTTTCAGAGTTTTGATATTAAGAGTTCACTATTTCAGCCGTCTTGGTTAAGACGCCAAATTTATCACAAAATATCGCACATGATCCTAGTTATTGTCTAGAACCTGTTAATTCCTCCAGCTATCCAAACACACGTTCTCTGCCCGCCTGTACTTTTGTTAGGCACTAAGGTACCCTGGGGTTCTGGGTTTGATTCCCTGCGGAGCGACTTCCTGCGTTTCAAGCGGAGTGGCTCACTCTGCTTTACGGCCCCCTCCTTTACCCCCTGACAGTGATTGACGTGCTGGGTCTACACGATGCCAAGCAGAACCTGGTTGCCGTGGAGACGATGGCGAGCGCCATGAGCGTGCTCAGTGACGTCTACGTGGCGTCGACGCTGCGCCTGCCTCCCAAGCTGGGGGGCGTCCTGCTGGGGCTGTACAGCAAGCAGGACAACAGGAAGTACCTGGAGGTCGCTGTCATGGGCAAGATCAACAAAGGTAGGTCCCCACAAAGCAGGTCCCCACAAAGCAGGTCACCACAAAGTAGGTCTCCACAAAGCAGGTCCCCACAAAGCAGATTCACACAAAGAAGGTCCCCACAAAGTAGGTCCCCACAACGAAGGTCCCCACAAAGTATGTCCCCACAAAGCAGGTCCCCACAAAGAAGGTCCCCACAAAGTAGGTCCCCACAATGCAGGTCCCCACAAAGTAGATTCAAACAAAGCAGGTCCCCACAAAGAAGATCCCCACAAAGTACGTCCCCACAAAGCAGGTCCCCACAAAGTAGGTCCCCACAAAGTCGGTTATGCACAGATTATGCTAAAATGACACCAGATTGGATTATGGTTTAATATAGATTATTGAATTATACTCAAATGATTCCCCCATTATACTCAAATTGAAATCAGACTATAATGAGATTACACCCGGAATCTTGGCATGGTATTCACCTAGCGGCCATCTTGGTTTCCAACACAGTTCTGATTCAACCACGCCGCCCCCCCCCCAGTGCGTTGATTGGACAATCGACTGGCTCATTGACTGCTGCCGATGATAAGAGAGATCAAAAGATGCAATCTGGCTTCTATGGCAACGGGGTGCTAGTGTTGAGAACCAAGATGATATCAAGATGGCCGCTAGGTGAACCAGGCCCACGAGAGACCGGCTGGCTTCTGTCGTTTCTGGGAATGGTGGGAACATCAACAAAATGTCTTGCTAGTAGGGAGTGGACATGTTTGAATAATATACAAAGTTATAATATATATTAATAGCTAATGTTTGAGTGGTATGTTGACGATTTAATAATAAACAATATGGGTCTGGAGGGGTTCATTAACAGCTTTGAACGAAAGACAGATTAATTTTGTTTAATTTGAGTCATCTGTTTTTGTGATCTTGTGTTTAGGTTTTTCAGTTGGTATTTATGAGCCATTGTTCATAAAAGTGTTGCTGTAACAGACATGTTATTTGAGTATGAGAGACTATCATTAACAAACTGTTGCAACCTCTCATTTCAATTGTGTGCGTGAATTGGTGTGTTTGCATGTGTTTGAGTGCACACATGCGTGTGTGTGTGTGTTTGTGCATGCCTTCCTGTGTCTATTTGTGTGTATGTGTGCGTGCATGAATGTGTTTGTGCGCAAACTGAAATATCAACCTATATCTAGGTTCAGTGCTGGTCCGTTACATGGGTTCTGTTGTACTTCCTGGTTCAGTGCTGGTCTGTTACATGGGTTCTGTTGTACTTCCTGGTTCAGGGCTGGTCTGTAACGTGTGTTCTGTTGTACTTCCTGGTTCAGTGCTGGTCCGTAACGCGTGTTCTGTTGTACTTCCTGGTTCAGTGCTGGTCTGTTACATGGGTTCTGTTGTACTTCCTGGTTCAGTGCTGGTCCGTTACGTGTGTTCTGTTGTACTTCCTGGTTCAGTGCTGGTCCGTTACGTGCGTTCTGTTGTACTTCCTGGTTCAGTGCTGGTCCGTTACGTGCGGGCCGATGGTAAAGTTCACACGGTGAACCTGCAGAATGCCAACCTGGCAGATGGGCGGAGCCACTCCATCATCCTGCGCGTGGGCGGGCTGCGCCGCCAACATCTGCACCTGGAGCTGTACGTCGACTGCCGATTGGCCGACTCCAGCCAGGGCCTGCCGCCATTGGTTCCCCTGCCGAAGGAGGCGGAGTTAGCGGAGATCAGACATGGCTTGAAGGCATATGCACGACTCCAGGTGCAAACCAGAGACCAACTCACCCGAACCCACTGATTAAATACCAGTTTTAATCATTACTACTATACCAGTTTACATCACTAACTAAATACCAGTTTTAATCATTACTACAATACCAGTTTATATCACTAACTAAATACCAGTTTTAATCATTAATACAATACCAATTTATATCACTAACTAAATACCAGTTTCAATCATTAATACAATACCAGTTTATATCACTAACTAAATACCAGTTTTAATCATTACTACAATACCAGTTTATATCACTAACTAAATACTAGTTTTAATCATAAATAAAATACTAGTTTTAATCAATAATACAATGCCAGTTTATATCACTAACTAAATACCAGTTTTAATCATTAATAAAATACTACTTTTAATCAATAATACAATGCTATTTTTAACAACTGATAAAATGCCAGTTTTAAACACTAATACAAAACTAGTTTTAACAACACATTAATTACCACTTTTAATCACTAATACTCTTTTAGATTCATACAAATACATTGATTTATTGTGGCGGTAGAGGTGCAACAAACACATCAAAATTATACCATAGCATGGAAGATGCATGTTGACTGTATTTCTTTAAAATATTAAAAAGTATTACAATTAATAAACGTGTTTGTATTCCGAAGGGTGCCGTGGAGTCCCTGAAAGTGGCACTAGGGGGCAGTGTGGCCACCGCCGGCTCCCTCGCAGACTGTCCTTTCCAAGGAGACTCGGCACACAACACAGGTCTCTTCCTATACATTTGACTGTCCATCCCTGGTCTGTTCCTACTCTGCATCCCTGGTCTGTTCATATCATCTATCCCTAATCTCTTCTCTCGTACATCCATTATAAGGTCTGATTGGTACTCTGTCTCTGTCCCTCTTCCAGTCAGCGGGGAGGTGAATTCCATCCTGGGTAAGTTCTGGCGAGAAGTGTTCCCTCTGTAGCAACCTTGTTTAACCAGGTGGAAGCAACATAACCAATTATGATGTCATGACAGGTGACCATACGAAGGCTCTGATTGGTCAACTCATCATCTTCAACCAGATCCTGGGAGAACTACGACAAGACATCAGAGAACAGGTGAGAGAGAGAGAGAGAGAGAGAGAGAGAGAGAGAGAGAGAGAGAGAGAGAGAGAGAGAGAGAGAGAGACAGAGACAGAGACAGAGAGACAGAGAGACAGAGAGACAGAGAGACAGAGAGAGATGGATGTGTGTATGCCATGATGTTTTTGACTGTATTCATAGTTTAATTATATTCTCCTCTCCTCTCCTCTCCTCTCCTCTCCTCTCCTCTCCTCTCCTCTCCTCTCCTCTCCTCTCCTCTCCTCTCCTCTCCTCTCCTCTCCTCTCCTCTCCTCTCGTAAGGTAAAGGAGATGTCCCTCATCCGGAACTCTATCCTAGAGTGCCAGGTGTGTGGTAAGTAATGGCCTTGATTATCTTATCTTATCTTAACTTATCTTGGCCTGTCAAACAATTGACGTTAATGTTTCAGGTCATTACTGAAACTGTCTGTCTGTCCACCTGCCCATCTGTCTCCCTGTCCCTCTGTCTGTCTACCTGTCTCCCTGTCTGTCCACCTGCCCATCTGTCCACCTGTCCCTCTGTCTGTCTCTCTGTCTGTCTACCTGTCTCCCTGTCTGTCTACCTGTCTCCCTGTCTGTCCCCCGTCCCTCTGTCTGTCTCCCTGTCTGTCCACCTGTCCCTCTGTCTGTCTCCCTGTCTGCCCACCTGTCTCCCTGTCTGTCTCCCTGGACCTGTCTGGTCACCTGTCCTTCTGTTTGTCTCCCTGTCTGTCTACCTGTCTCCCTGTCTCCCTGTCTGTCTTCCTGTCTGTCTCCCTGTCTGTCTCCCTGTCTGTCTCCCTGTCCCTCTGTCTGTCTCTCTGTTTGTGTCCCTGTCTCCCTGTCTGTCCATCTGTCCCCCTGTCTGTTTCCCTGTCTGTCCACCTGTCCACCTGTCTGTCCCCCTGTCTGTCTCCCTGGACCTGTGTGTGTGCAGGGTTCCAGGAGCCGCGGTCTCGGTGTTCCCCTAGCCCCTGCTATAAGGGCGTGTCCTGCATGGAGGCCTTTGAGTTCCCAGGGTACCGCTGTGGCTCCTGCCCGCCAGGAACCACCGGCAACGGGACCCACTGCAAAGACGTGGACGAGGTGGGGGCACAGTGGACACACAGTAGAGACATAGTAGAGACACACAGTAGAGACACAGTAGAGACACACAGTAGAGACACACAGAGACACACAGTAGAGACACAGTAGATACACATAGTAGAGACACACAGTAGACACACAGTAGAGACACGCAGTAGAGACACACACAGTAGACACACAGTAGAGACACAGTAGAGACACACAGTAGACACACAGTAGAGACACGGTAGAGACACACAGAGACACACAAGACACACACAGTAGACACACAGTAGAGACACACAGTAGAGACACAGTAGAGACACAGTAGAGACACACAGTAGAGACACACAGTAGACACACAGTAGAGACACACAGAGACACACAGTAGACACACAGTAGAGACACAGTAGAGACACAGTAGAGACACGCAGTAGAGACACACAGTAGAGGCACACAGCAGAGACACAGTAGACACACAGTAGAGACACAGTAGAGACACAGACAGTAGAGACACACAGTAGAGACACAGTAGAGACACAATGTATAAACACACATAAGAGACATACAGTAGAGACACGCAGAAGACAGACAGTAGACACACAGTAGAGACACAGTAGAGACACACAGAGACACACAGTAGACACACAGTAGAGACACAGTAGAGACACAGTAGTGACATGCAGAGACACACAGTAGACACACAGAGACACACAGTAGACACACAGGAGAGACATAGTAGAGACACACACAGCAGACACACAGGAGAGACACATGAGAGACACACAGTAGAGATACAGTAGACACACTGGTAGAGACATGCAGAGACACACAGTAGACACACAGTAGAGACACACAGTGGATACATGCATTAGAGACACACACAGCAAAGACACAGTGGAGACACAGTAGAGACACACTGTATGCACACACAGAAGAGACATACAGTAGAGACACACAGCAGACCCACTGTAGAGACACACTGTAGAGACAATGTAGAGACACACAGTGGAGACACAGTAGACACACAGTAGAGACACACACAGTAATGGATTGATGAGGGTGTGAATAAAGTATGTGTGTTGTGTATTTTGTATGTGTGTATATAATGTATTTGATATATGATGTATAATGGTTTAATATATGTATATGTTCCAGTGTGGGGTACCCCTGCTTCTCGTGTGTGTGTGTATGGTAATGTGTAGGTACACGTGTACATATATAAAGTATATAGAGTATATAAAGTATATTCTATGGTGTCCAGTGCGGGGCGTGGCCCTGCTTCTCCCCTGGCTCCTGTGTCAACACCGCAGGGGGCTTCACCTGCCGGCCCTGTCCCGCAGGCTTCTGGGGTCCCCCGCTATCCGGGTCGGGCATGGAGTACGCCAAGAGCCACAAGCAGGTACACACACACACACACACACGCACACACACGCACGCACACAGGCAAAAAATAATAACTTAATAACGTTTATTTTGAACTGCCTCCCGAGAATCCCCCTTCTCTCTCTCTCTCTCCTCTGCCACTCATTCTATATGTCCCTCCCTCTCTGTCTCTGTCTCTGTCTCTGTCTCTGTCTCTGTCTCTCTCTCTCTCTCTCTCTCTCTCTCTCTCTCTCTCTATATCTCCCTCCCTCCTGTTCTGTGTGTTCTGATATTGTTCTGGTCTTGTACCAAACGCCTGCGTACCATCTCCATCTCGTTTATATCTCCTTCATTTACAGCAACACTATCACCATCTTCAGTGAGAACTACACCACTCCTCTGGTGGAAGAATTTTCAGAGTGTTTGTTCCTCAACCTGTCTTCGACATGGCTCACTTTAAAACATTACACAAATAATATCCATTTACCTCT
>JACYXH010000449.1:355000-357500 GCA_026745465.1 Lota lota
TGATCCTAGACCCCGAGGGCGACGCCCAGATAGACCCCAACTGGGTGGTGCTGAATCAGGTGACCTTTGACCCCTTTAGATAGGATGAGATCAGTTAAAACTTTATCGGGGCCTCAGCAGCAAACAACAAACAGCAGTAGAAAATACAAGAGATCGAAAACTGCAAACAATTAAATTACAAAATTGCTTAAAAGTATGTCTATAAATACAGTTATTATTACTTGTTAAGAAGCAAACAACAGATATCTATCTGTTAAATGTTAGAGTTATGTGATATAATCTGTAACTCCACTGCTGTCTCCAGTCTGGGGTAAAGTGTGCATTCTGTGTATAGTGTTCAACAGACACTAGTTCATCACTCTGCTGTGGTGATCCAGTCTGGGGTAAAGTGTGCATTCTGTCTGTAGTGTTCAACAGACACTAGTTCATCACTCTGCTGTCTTGTCCTCCTCTTCCAGGGAATGGAAATAGTGCAGACCATGAACAGTGACCCTGGCCTGGCTGTGGGTAAGTTCTCGCTACGCCAGTTCAAATGCAGTGGGAGCACTGGTTTCTCTTGTTGGATCAGATGTTGTTATTTAGTCATTAAAGGAGCAGGCAGGGGTCAGGGGGTCAGGGGGGTCAGGGGTCAGGGGGTCAGGACATCTTGCTCAAGGATGTAGACTGCCGGGAGTAGAACCCAGAACCTTTTGACTGGGAGTGCAACTTTACACCAGTGACTATCTTCATGGTGACAGCCTTGGTGTTGGGAAAACCTCAACAGGGGGGCAGCAGTGCTGACAGCCCCCCTGTCGCCCAAAGGGGGGGGGGGGGGGGGGGGGGGGGCTGAGCTCCCCTCAGAGAAGGTCTGGCTGGGTGACTAACATGCAAAATACTCGTATCGAAACACTATTCTCTTCGTTCCAATGCAATTCCCTAATCTCCCAATGATGTGTTGGAATGTCGCGGAGAGTGAATGGAGAGTGAATGGAGAGTGAATGGAGAATGAATGGAGAATGAATACACTCTTTGAAGTGTTTGGAAGCATTGGAATTCAAAAGGAACACCCCCATCCGTGTGTACCGATGGTGCTGTGACACCGCAACTCTCCCAGTGCTGAGCCCACCCTCGGCTTGGGCGCAGCGACACGGGGCGTCTTGGGGGGGTTGCTCAGTAACGAAGGGAGTTGGTTTGATCATAATCTGACGGACCCCCCCGGTCTCCCCCCCTCCCCCCTGTTCTCCCCCCCCCGGTCTCTCTCTCCCCCCCCCGGTCTCTCTCTCCCCTCCCGGTCTCTCTCTCTCCCCCCCCGGTCTCTCCCCCCCTGGTCTCTCCCCCCGGTCTCTCCCCCCCCGGGTTCTCTTCCCCCCCCCTGGTCTCTCTCTCTCCCCCCCCCTGGTCTCCCCCCCCCGGTCTCTCTCTCCCCCCCCGGTCTCTCACCCCCCCGGTCTCTCTCTCCCCCCCGGTCTCTCCCCCCACCGGTCTCTCTCCTCCCCCCCCCTGGTCTCTCTCCCCCCTGGTCTCCCCCCCCTGGTCTCCCCCCGGTCTCTCTCCCCCCCTGGTCTCTCCCCCCCCCCCCCCCCCCCCCCCCCCGGGCCTCAGGCTACACGGCGTTCAGCGGCGTGGACTTCGAGGGGACCTTCCACGTCAACACGGCCACGGACGACGACTACGCCGGCTTCATCTTCGGCTACCAGGACTCGTCCAGCTTCTACGTGGTGATGTGGAAGCAGACGGAGCAGACCTACTGGCAGTCCGCCCCCTTCAAGGCCACCGCGCTGCCCGCCCTGCAGCTCAAGGTCAGCCGGCCGCCAGCCGCTGCCCTGATCCAGTCTGGGGCCGGCCTTCGAAGCAGTCGAACGGCTTCGAAGGCCGGCCACCCGGGGTGGAGCTCGCCGGCGAGCTCCACCCCGTCGAGCTCACCCCGTCGAACACGGGACAAAAGGTGGCGTCCTAGCAGGGCGCCACAGTTTGGCGTGTGTGTGTGTGGTGTACATTCATGTCAAATCCATTTTCTGCAGGTGTATCCGTATTGGCATATTGTTTGGCAGGAATTGCCCCCCCCCCGCAGGGCGACACTGACGCACCTGAGGGGGGCTTGTGATTGTCAGGTGATGCCACCCGTGCCGTGATCAGCACGTGGACCTACTGCTGTTGTGTCAGATCTGGGATCTGTAGGAGCGCCGTCTGGAGATCAGCACGTCGACCTACTGCTGTTGTGTCAGATCTGGGATCTGTAGGAGCGCCGTCTGGAGATCAGCACGTGACCCACTGCTGTTGTGTCAGATCTGGGATCTGTAGGAGCGCCGTCTGGAGATCAGCACGTGACCCACTGCTGTTGTGTCAGATCTGGGATCTGTAGGAGCGCCGTCTGGAGATCAGCACGTGACCCACTGCTGTTGTGTCAGATCTGGGATCTGTAGGAGCGCCGTCTGGAGATCAGCACGTGACCCACTGCTGTTGTGTCAGATCTGGGATCTGTAGGAGCGCCGTCTGGAGATCAGCACGTGACCCACTGCTG
>JACYXH010000449.1:362500-365000 GCA_026745465.1 Lota lota
AGTCACTCTCCGAACAAGTTGTTGAAGGTAAATGCAGAATGTGCTTTTTATTAAATAGCCCAATTCATATTTAGTTGTTTTAGGCTTGTTATAAGCGGTGTCCGTGGATCGATTTCCTTCATCTGTTAAAGACGCGTGATGGTGACGTTAGAAAGTAATGGATAACGTGAGGATTTCGCAGGTTTCCCGTAGCCTATAGGCCTATGTGGGCGTGAAACAATATGATTGGATTAACCTATTGATCTTCATCGATCGAGTTCCCAAACTCCCACTTAGAATAATATAACGTGGGTATTAGGCAAGGCATTACAGCCATGTCAACCAATCAATCATATCGATAAAGACAAACGAATATGTATAAAAGCAACAGAAGCTACTGCAGGTTATTTCTGTCGTGTGTGTGTGTGTGTGTGTGTGTGTGTGTGTTGGGGAGGTGCATATACAGGGGCAACTGTGTCCTATCTTTAGTCTGCGAAATAGCAGACACGCACACACACACACACACACACACACACACACACACACACACACACACACACACACACACACACTCACTCACTCATGGAAAGACAGACAGACATAAAGACAAATTATACAAATTAACACTGAACTCTTCTTACATTTCCCTCTGATGTCTCTTCTGATTGAATAATTTCCCTCTGAAGTCTCTTCTGATTTAATCATTTCTCTCTGATGTCTCTTCTGATTGGATCACTTCTCTCTGATGTCTCTTCTGATTGGATAATTTCTCTCTGATGTCTCTTGTGATTGGATCATTTCCATTTATCCCACAGTCATCTCAACCGATGGCCGATGACTCTACTGAAGTCACTGAAGGAATAGTAGTTACACTGGTCAGCTCCCAGTGTCCACCAGTAAGAAGACTGGGGTTGAACATTGCCCCCTGCTGTGGGTGAAGGGACGGAGGGCCGGGGGGTGGGGTGGGGGTGGGGGGGCATGGGTACCCGGACCCCCGTCTCACACCACATGTGGTTACCATGGAAACCGTGCATCGCCATGATCCTGCTGCTGATGCAGCTGTGCTGCGTAGAAGGTGCGAGACCAGCCCATGAGCAAGGTACGGCATAGAACACGGAACATCAGAGGGAATAGAACACAACTTCAAAGAACACAGAACATCAGAGGGAATAGAACACAACTTCATAGAACACAGAACATCAGAGGGAATAGAACACACCTTCATAGAACACAGAACATCAGAGGGAATAGAACACAACGTCATAGAACACAGAACATCAGAGGGAATAGAACACACCTTCATAGAACACAGAACATCAGAGGGAATAGAACACAACTTCATAGAACACAGAACATCAGAGAGAATAGAACACAACTTCATAGAACACAGAACATCAGAGGGAATAGAACACAACTTCATAGAACACAGAACATCAGAGAGAATAGAACTCAACTTCATAGAACACAGAACATCAGAGGGAATAGAACTCAACTTTATAGAACAGAGAACTTTACAGGGATTGGAACATGCAGCCTGTAGGGACTCCAGCCAGAGGACCACATAGCTCCAGGGTGGGACGAGCGTAGAGCCGATGGATCTGTCTGTCTGTCCCCAGTGGCGGCCTCCTGCAGCATCCTGCGCTGCAACGCAGACTTCGTGGCGGCGACCTTTGACCTCGGGACCAGCAGCGCCAGCGGGGGAGGGGCGGGGCTTAGCCGGGCGGCGGTCGACTACTGCGGCGCGCTGCGCTCCTACGCCGCCTGCGCCGGCCGCACGGCGCGCCGTTGCCGCGGCGACCTGGCCTACCACTCGGCGGCGCAGGGCATCGAGGACCTGCTGGTCCAGCACCGCTGCCCGGGGGCGGGGCCCACCGCGCGGCCACGCCCCTCGCCCCGCCCCCCGCCCCGCCCCCCTTCAGGGGAGGCCTGCGTCCACCGGAAGGGCTTCCTGGCGCGGGGGGGCCGGCGGCCGCGGTACGTCCACTGCGGCGTGTTCGGGGACCCCCACGTACGCACCTTCGGCGACGACTTCCAGAGCTGCGGCGTGCGGGGGGCGTGGCCTGCGATCGACAACGAGTACCTGTACGTGCAGGTGACCGGCACGCCCGTGAGGGGAGGGGCCACCGCCCTCACCAAGGTGGGTGACCCGCCGCTCCTATTGGCTGAGCGTCCTGAGGGGACAAAGCACAGCGCAAATCTGAATGATCGTTTTAATTAAAGAAACAAATTAAATGTATGAAACGTGAATAAATGAAGGTAATGTTAATATATATATATATATATATATATTAAAAAAAATTATATATATATATATATATATATTTATTTTTATTAAATATATATATATATATATATATATATATATATATATATATATGGTGTACATGTCTCTGGGGGTGACATGAAGTTGATTTGTGTGCCCTCTTTAGGGAACCGTGCAAGCGTTTGAGCAAATCCCACACACACGATTTGGTAAATCATCACACATGGTTTGGTAAATCACACACACATTATTTGGTAA
>JACYXH010000449.1:370000-387500 GCA_026745465.1 Lota lota
CTATTTTACCTTTCACTCTTTTACATCTCTCTCTTAAACTTTCTCTCTCACTCTTTTACATATATTTTATCTCTCTCACTCCCTTTTACCTCTCTGTTTTATCTCTCTCACTCTTTTACAACTCTCACTATTTTACCTTTCACTCTTTTACATCTCTCTCTTAAACTTTCTCTCTCTCTCTTTTACATATATTTTATCTCTCTCACTCCCTTTTACCCCTCTCTCTGTTTTATCTCTCTCACTCTTTTACATCTCTATTTTTTTACCTCTCTCACTCTCTTTAACATCTCTCTCTTTCACTTCTCTCACTCTTTCCCACTCTTTAACACCACATCTCACTATGTGGAAAGTCATCTCTGTAAGCTTAACTCTTAAAGATCATGCGTAATCCCTCTCTATCTTTAAAACACGCCTCTTCTGACAACATGTCATCAACTGACATTTTACCTTTGTTATTTTTAGATCATCTGTTAAATGCCCACACTTTGTGGAGATGTGCTACCTCGGGTCTGGGAGATATAACTATTATGGAAATGGATATTTACAGCTCATTCTGTCCCGTTGTCGTGTTTGTGATTGTATGTCATGAAAATGAGAGAGAGAGAGAGAGAGATGGGCAGATATACATAACTATATGGACTATATCGATGTGAAGTAAGGGTAGTGGGTATTGCAGAGAATATCTAAAAGTAGGAAGTTAAAAGTGATGACATTTCCTGGAGTCCTTCACAATCAGCCAGCCCTAACCCTGTTCTTAGTGGGTCCTTACTGGGTTTTTTCTTTAATCCAGTCGGTTGTCCTATTGGCTCTAGGGGAATAATCAGAGAGCCACACAAAGGAAGTTACGGAGCAGATGAAGATGAATCCATGGACCCTCTCTGTGCTCCTCCTGCTAGCTGGTAAGCTGCTTACAACTGCTTCTTATGTTTCTTACCTGGAATGTGTCCCTACACAAACTGGATTCAGCTTGGCCTGTTGGGTCGACCTAAAGCTCTTTTTTTGTAAGTTTAATGTGACCTCGATTCTACCATTAAACACAGATAAAGAAGCACACTTTTGATTCAATTAGTTTAACGTTCCATATGTTGAAATAATAATAAGAAAGATAATGCATTATTTTCTAAGTAGGCCTTACCAAAAAATCATTTATAACAGTATAAAAGAAGAAAACACGTAATATTTAAAGTATGACATTAGACATGATAATATATGATATGCTATAATATGGTGTGAGATAAGATATGATATCAAATATCAATTGTTACGATCGAACGGGGGCGGGGGGGGGGGGGGGGTTAAGCGCTGACACAATGGTGGGTTGGATGAAAACCAGAGGTTTATTGCTGGAAGGATGAGGGCAGTAGGCGAAGGAACAGGAGGTGGACGACTGAGGCGGAGGACGAAGCAGACGGGCAGGCAGGCGAGTCGACGATCCTGGAGCAAAAACGAAAACTGAGTTCAAACACTCAAGAAAACATGGAACGCGAAACGTATGTGTAATCCAATCCAATCTAATATAGTATATTATAGTCTAACAAAATCAAATCTGAAATAGTATATTATAGTCTAACATAATCTAATCTAAAATAGTTTTTTATAGTAACATAATCTCTCTAAAATAGTATATTATAGTTCAACATAATCTAGTCTAATATAGTCTATTATAGTCTAACATAATCTAACATAGTCTATTATAGTCTAACATAATCTAATATAGTCTATTATAGTTTAACATAATCAAATCGAATATAGTCTATTATAGTCTAACATTAGCTAATCTAATATAGTATATTATAGTCTAACATTATCTAATATAATATAGTCGATTACAGTCTAACATTAGCTAATCTAATATAGTATATTATAGTCTAACATTAGCTAATCTAATGTAGTCTATTCTAACATGATCTAATCTAAAATAGTCTATTCTAGTCAAACATATTCTAATCCAATATGGTCTATTATAGTCTAACAGAATCTAATCTAATATAGTCTATTATAGTCTAACATAATCTAATATAGTATAATATAGTCTAACATATTCTAATCTAATATAGTCTATTATAATCTAACATAACTAACTACATCCATGGATAAATCCCACCCTAAACTAGGCAGACCTTTTGCTAAAGGCAGTGAGCTAGTCAATAGGTTTGAGGTAGTCTGAAGGGAGGGACTTTTTTTATTTTATTGGATCATTTCTAAATCTAGCTTCTCTCTGGCTTGTTGTTCCAAATTGCCCACCCTACCTTTAAGTCAGTTTCTATCACCGAATGAGGTAACACAAAAATGATTGAAGAATCAACAAACCAGAGAACCAGAGAATCAACCAACAAAGACACAAACCACAAGGCTTAAATTGAACTGAGCAGAAGTCACTGTTGATCCTCATCACCTGAAGTCCCGCCCCTCTCTAACCATTGGCCAACCCACAGGCAGAGAGCGAGAGATTGCGTGAGATAAGCTTAGCAGCTCACCAACATTAATAGTTCCCTATGTCTTTCGAGAACATCTCTTAAACTAACATTGGCAATATCTTGTTTATAGGTCAGCTTTTGAATTCACATACTTTGTAGAGAGGTAATATCTCGGGGTCACTGAGATACAACTATTATGAAAACATTTTGTTACAGCTTATTGTGTTGTTGTATTTTAAACATGGTCCTCATGGTTCCACATGGTTCCACAGGGTTCCTGTGTCATGGAGACTAATAATCAGAGAAAGAGGAATCTAGTGCGCGTCACCTCATCATGACCACAGTGGTCCTTTTCACAGAAACACACAACAATGGGATGTTTTCTTCATGAAATGGCACCATCAAGTGTCGATATAAGCTGTAGATATTCAATCAGTTTAACATTCCATATGTTATAATAATAAAAATAATAATGATAATGCATTGCTTTCTTAGTAGGCCTTACCAAAAAAGCTTTTACAACAACATAAAAAGAAAAACACCAGATGTGTAATGTATGAAATTAGACATGATATATGATAACATATATGGTGTAATTTGACATGCTATAATATGGAGTGAGATATGACATCATCTATAATGCTGTATGATATCAAATATGATATAATGTGATTTAAAACCCAACACAATACAATATCAACGCCACACACTGATCTTCTCAGAGCAGCTTTACGACTAAACAGTTGCTGTCATTCTTACTATAACGGTGAAAAGCACCAAAATGGCGGCTTGGAGAGTGCATGACATCATGTGAGACCCTCCCATAGAACCGGGCTAAGTGTTCTGACCCCCAACTGTCTGGTTCCTCCAGGGGCGCTGGGGGCGGACCCTGACTGGCACGTGGAGTACCCCGAACCCTTCTGTGTGGTGGAGGGCTCCACCACCACCATCCCCTGCAGCTTCACCCACCCCGTGGTCCACAGAGAGACCGTGGTGAAGACAGTGAACCGGGTGGTGTGGTGCACCGATAACGAGTTATGCTTGGACACCAGGTCCTACGTGTACGACAGCAGCAACGTCGTGGCCGACAGCAGGTTCCTGTACCTGGGGGACCGTGTCGGGAACTGCACCTTGCAGATCATCAAGACGTTGAAACGTGACGCAGCAATGTACCGCTTCCGCTTCATGACCAACGCTAACCAGTACACCGGACCATCAGGAGTCAGAATCACAGTCACTAGTAAGTGTTACTTCTAGTACTGTCACTATTTAATGTTGTTTATAGTACTGTCACTAGTTAGTGTTGTTTCTAGTACTGTCACTAGTTAGTGTTACTTCTAGTACTGTCACTAGTTACTGTTGTCACTAGTTAGTGTTACTTCTAGTACTGTCACTAGTTAGTGTTGTTTCTAGTACTGTCACTAGTTAGTGTTGTTTATAGTACTGTCACTAGTTAGTGTTACTTCTAGTACTGTCACTAGTTAGTTTTCTTTCTAGTACTGTCACTAATTAGTGTTGTTTCTAGTACTGTCACTAGTTAGTGTTACTTCTAGTACTAGTGTAGCCGGTCCTAACCAGCCACACTGCGTCGTGTTCTGGTGCCACAATGATCATAATGATCACAACTTCAGATGTGATTTCTTTATTTCTGCAAAAGCCAACAGAAAAACGAAAAGGTCCCCGTCACACTTAAAACTCAATCTATGTCAGAAAATGACAAAGCACATTTTAATAGCTAGGAAATGGTTAAACTCGGTTAAACCTACACACATATCACATTTGTACAACAAACAATCAAACATTCTACACTCAAACCTATTTAGTCCGATGAATTTGAACATTTCAGTTGCTTATTTAAACATAACTCACCTCTCATCAGGTTAGATGTAAACTTACGAGAGAGCGGAAATCCACTACAACAATTCAACAACCCCTGATGGCTCCAGAAAACCAAATAAAAACACATTTATGATTAAAACAAAGTGAGGGAAATACATTCAATCAAACAATACGTACTTTGGAAATAAAAGATGTAAATCAAAATCAAAATAATAAGAAAATAAGGCATGTAATTTGCCTCTGTTACACTATCACTAGTTAGTGTTACTTCTAGTAATGTCACTAGTAAGTGTTACTTCTAGTACTGTCACTAGTAAGTGTTACTTCTAGTACTATCACTAGTTAGTGTTACTTATAGTACTGTCACTAGTTAGTGTTGTTTCTAGTGCTGTTACTAGTTAGTGTTACTTCTAGTACTGTCACTAGTTAGTGTTACTTCTAGCACTATCACTAGTAAGTGTTACTTCTAGTACTTTCACTAGTTAGTGTTACTTCTAGTACTGTCACTAGTTAGTGTTACTTCTAGTACTATCACTAGTAAGTGTTACTTCCGGTACTGAAGTGAGACATTTTCATAAAAAAACAGGATAATAGGAAGAGACTGATCTTGGTACCCATTGGGGAGGGATTAGTAGCTACCTGTAGGCAACCTTGAGCAAAATGCCCTAACCCACCTGCTCCTTAATGATATGTATCTGGATGTCCTGTAAGACGCTTTGGATAAAAGGGACTCAATCAGAAAGAGCTTTAACAGAAAGAGCCAGGTAAATTGGCACATACAACCGATTTTATGATTCTTTGTATCTGCAAACTTACTTGGTAAATAGTAAATTATAAGCGATGACCACTTCAACTTCAGGGGAAATGCTGTCAAGATGTCCAGTTGGTAAAAGAATGTCCGTCTCACTGTGTCTTCAACAGATGGAGAGGATGTGAAGGTCCAAAGCTCCATCACTGAGAATGTGGTGAAAGAGGGCGGTCAAGTCACACTCACCTGTACTTCAGCCTGTTCTTTCCACCAATTGGACGTCCGCTGGTACAGAAATGGCCAAGCCCTATCAGAGACAGGCCCCGCCCTCCACCTCAGCAATCTGACCAATAACGACACAGCGTATTACACCTGCTCTCTGGACTCCAGTGGGCAGAAAACGTCTGCGCCTTGGATTCTAGTCGTGTTGGAAGATGAAGGTGAGCCCCTCTGTATTCACTAATGCACATGATGGTGGTCCCTAATCTAATCTAATATAGTCTATTATAGTCTAACATTATCTAATATAGTCTATTAAAGTCTAACATAATCTGATCTAATATAGTCTATTATAGTCTACTATTATCTAATCTAATATAGTCTATTATAGTCTAGCATTAACTTATATAGTCTATTATAGTCTAACATTAATTTATATAGTCTATTATAGTCTAACATAATCTGATCTAATATAGTCTATTATAGTCTACTATTATCTAATCTAATATAGTCTATTATAGTCTAGCATAGTCTAAATTAATATGGTATATTATAGTGTAACATTATCTAATCTAACATTGGCTATTATAGTCTAACATTATCTAATATACTCTATTATATTCTAACATAATCTAATCTAGTATTGTCTATTATAGTCTAACTTTATCTGATCTTATATAGTCCATTAATTATAATATAATCTAATCTAATATAGTCTAACAATTTAATCTAATATAGTCTAACATTATCTAATCTTATAGTCTATCATAATCTAATCTAATATAGTCTATCATAATCTAATCTAATATAAAGTAGTATATTACAGTCTAACATGTTGAATGCTTCATCCATGGGTAAATCCCACTCATTTTGTTTTACAGGAATCCACAGTTCTGTCCACCTGAACGTTGCCATGGTGAAGGGCGTGTTGTTGGCTGTTTTATTTCTCCTCCTAGCTGGGTTTGTCTTCGCTGAATGGTACTCAAAGAAAACCAATAAAATCTAAAAAGATTGTTTGTCTACATGAGTAATTGAATTTGATTACAAAAAAAGACAAAATATTTGTACATGAAAAGATTTAAGTAATAGTCTCTATATTTTTCATGTAAATAAATGTCTGTTAAACATGGGGTTGGCAATTTATTTGAGGATCATTTTTTGTCATGTTTGTTTAAATTCCATTTCCATCTCTGTGGAGTGTGGATGATGGCTGGTTTAAGCAGCCTCACCTGGCCTGAGGCCTGCAATAAGATCTGACATGTTCTTAACATCGTCCTGTGTTTAAAAAAAGCCATTGAAGCCATGTGAAGCCATTTAAAAAACTCAGTTGAAGGAGGGCATTATTTTTTGTCGTTATTTTTACTTTCTATTTCTGATGATTTCAGTGTTTATCTTTTTATGCATTTGAGTATTCTGTTCGTTGTATATATTTTGTTATTCTGAATATACTTGAGGTTGTCTAAATATTGGTCATGTTTGTGAAAATTGGTTCTTCTCCATTCTGTTCCTTACTGTGACTAGGCCACGTTTCAAAAAGTTATTTCTCAATTTAGTTTTCTGATGGCAAGGCATCTCAATCTTTCATGACCCTGTTTTAGCTTACAGTATTTATAAGATAATAGCTTTACAGTCTATGGGTCACGTAGGCCTGCAATAAGCTCTGTCATGTTCTTAATATCCTGTGAAGCTTTTAAAAAAAAACTGAGTTGAAGGAGGGCAGATAATCATCTCACCACAGTTGAGCTAAAATCAGAAGAGGGAAGTATAACTCTCTGAAACTCAACAGGAACTTTGTTTGCTGCATGTGTGTGTCAAACGTCTGCATAAAGCGTCTGCATAAAACCGGTGGTTAGGGCGACCATAGATTGAATGTTATAAAATGATTTATTAGTTGATGCTTTTTTTTTCCGTTAGGTTAACTGTCTTATTCCCCCCCCCCCCCCCCCCCCCCCCACACACACCTCTTCCATTTTCTGTTACATAAGTGAACGTTTGTTCGTCATTATCAGTCCATGTCATGTCATGTTTTTAATATACACTGCTCAAAAAAATAAAGGGAACACTTAAACAACACAATGTAACTCCAAGTCAATCACACTTCTGTGAAATCAAACTGTCCACTTAGGAAGCAACACTGATTGACAATAAATGTCACATGCTGTTGTGCAAATGGAATAGACAACAGGTGGAAATTATAGGCAATTAGCAAGACACCCCCAATAAAGGAGTGGTTCTGCAGGTGGTGACCACAGACCACTTCTCAGTTCCTATGCTTCCTGGCTGATGTTTTGGTCACTTTTGAATGCTGGCGGTGCTTTCACTCTAGTGGTAGCATGAGACGGAGTCTACAACCCACACAAGTGGCTCAGGTAGTGCAGCTCCTCCAGGATGGGACATCAATGCGAGCTGTGGCAAGAAGGTTTGCTGTGTCTGTCAGCGTAGTGTCCAGAGCATGGAGGTGCTACCAGGAGACAGGCCAGTACATCAGGAGACGTGGAGGAGGCCGTAGGAGGGCAACAACCCAGCAGCAGGACCGCTACCTCCGCCTTTGTGCAAGGAGGAGCAGGAGGAGCACTGCCAGAGCCCTGCAAAATGACCTCCAGCAGGCCACAAATGTGCATGTGTCTGCTCAAACGGTCAGAAACAGACTCCATGAGGGTGGTATGAGGGCCCGACGTCCACAGGTGGGGGTTGTGCTTACAGCCCAACACCGTGCAGGACGTTTGGCATTTGCAAGAGAACACCAAGATTGGCAAATTCGCCACTGGCGCCCTGTGCTCTTCACAGATGAAAGCAGGTTCACACTGAGCACATGTGACAGACGTGACAGAGTCTGGAGACGCCGTGGAGAACGTTCTGCTGCCTGCAACATCCTCCAGCATGACTGGTTTGGCGGTGGGTCAGCCATGGTGTGGGGTGGCATTTCTTTGGGGGGCCGCACAGCCCTCCATGTGCTCGCCAGACGTAGCCTGACTGCCATTAGGTACCGAGATGAGATCCTCAGACCCCTTGTGAGACCATATGCTGGTGCAGTTGGCCCTGGGTTCCTCCTAATGCAAGACAATGCTAGACCTCATGTGGCTGGAGTGTGTCAGCAGTTCCTGCAAGAGGAAGGCATTGATGCTATGGACTGGCCCGCCCGTTCCCCAGACCTGAATCCAATTGAGCACATCTGGGGCATCATGTCTCGCTCCATCCACCAATGCCACGTTGCACCACAGACTGTCCAGGAGTTGGCGGATGCTTTAGTCCAGGTCTGGGAGGAGATCCCTCAGGAGACCATCCGCCACCTCATCAGGAGCATGCCCAGGCATTATAGGGAGGTCATACAGGCACGTGGAGGCCACACACACTACCGAGCCTCATTTTGACTTGTTTTAAGGACATTACATCAAAGTTGGATCAGCCTGTAGTGTGGTTTTCCACTTTAATTTTGAGTGTGACTCCAAATCCAGACCTCCATGGGTTGATAAATTTGATTTCCATTGATAAGTTTTGTGTGATTTTGTTGTCAGCACATTCAACTATGTAAAGAAAAAAGGTTTTAATAAGATTATTTCATTCATTCAGATCTAGGATGTGTTATTTTAGTGTTCCCTTTATTTTTTTGAGCAGTTTCATATATATATTATATATTCCATAAAGACCTCATAACAACAATCGGAGCCGCTCAGTGGCGAAGACAAGCACGCTTAGAGGAGGTTCATGAACGTGGCCCCGAAGGACGTGGCCCTGAAGGACGTGGCCCTGAAGGACGTGGCCCCGAAGGACGTGGCCCCGAAGGACGTGGCCCAAAGGACGTGGCCCCGAAGGACGTGGCCCTGAAGGACGTGGCCCCGAAGGACGTGGCCCCGAAGGATGTGGCCCTGAAGGACGTGGCCCCAAAGGACGTGGCCCCAAAGGACATGGCCCCGAAGGACGTGGCCCCGAAGGACGTGGCCCCGAAGGATGGGGCCCCGAAGGACGTGGCCCCGAAGGACGTGGCCCTGAAGGATTACATTGCAGTCTGTTTGGTGGATCAAGGCAGCAGCTCGCTCACTACTGGATCATTTAAGTTGGAAAATAGGGTCCGGGTTTAAAAATCCTGAAGGATTCCTTTAACTCCCTCCCTCTCTGTCTCTCATTCTATATCTCTCTTTACCTCTCTCACTCCCTTTTACCTCTCTCTCTGTTTTATCTCTCTCACTCTTTTACAACTCTCTCTTTTACCTCTCACTATTTACCTCTCACTCTTTTACATCTCTCTCTTTAACCTTTCTCTCTCACTCTTTTACAACTCTCACTATTTTACCTTTCACTCTTTTACATCTCTCTCTCTTAAACTTTCTCTCTCTCTCTTTTACATATATTTTATCTCTCTCACTCCCTTTTACCTCTCTCTCTGTTTTATCTCTCACTCTTTTACATCTCTATTTTTTTACCTCTCTCACTCTCTTTAACATCTCTCTCTTTCACTTCTTTCACTCTTTCCCACTCTTTAACACCACATCTCACTATGTGGAAAGTCCTCTGTAAGCTTAACTCTTAAAGATCATGCGTAATCCCTCCCTATCTTTAAAACACACCTCTTCTGACAACATCTCATCAACTGACATTTTACCTTTGTTATTTTTAGATCATCTGTTAAATGCCCACACTTTGTTGAGATGTGCTACCTCGGGTCTGGGAGATATAACTATTATGAAAATTGATTCTTATAGCTCATTCTGTCCCGTTGTTGTGTTTGTTGATTGTATGTCATGAAAATGAGAGAGAGCGAGAGAGATGGGCAGATATATAACTATATGGACTATATCGATGTGAAGTAAGGGTAGTGGGTATTGTAGAGAATATCTAAAAGTAGGAAGTTAAAAGTGATGACATTTCCTGTAGTCCTTCACAATCAGCCAGCCCTAACCCTGTTCTTAGTGGGTCCTTACTGGGTTTTTTCTTTAATCCAGTCGGTTGTCCAGTTGTCTTATTGGCTCTAGGGGAATAATCAGAGAGCCACAGAAAGGAAGTTACGGAGCAGATGAAGATGAATCCATGGACCCTCTCTGTGCTCCTCCTGCTAGCTGGTAAGCTGCTTACAACTGCTTCTTATGTTTCTTACCTGGAATGTGTCCCTACACAAACTGGATTCAGCTTGGCCTGTTGGGTCGACCTAAAGCTCTTTTTTTGTACGTCTAATGTGACCTCAATTCTACCTTTAAACACAGATAAAGAAGCACTGAGAACTATGAAATCATTTTGTTACAGCTTATTGTGTTGTTGTATTTTAAACATGGTCCTCATGGTTCCACATGGTTCCACAGGGTTCCTCTGTCACAGAGACTAATAATCAGACAGAAAGAGGAATCTAGTGCGTGTCACCTCATCATGACCACAGTGGCCCTTTTCACAGAAACACACAACAATGGGATGTTTTCTTCATAACATGGCACCATCAAGTGTCGATATAAGCTGTAGATATTCAATCAGTTTAACATTCCATATGTTATAATAATAAAAATAATAATGATAATGCATTTTTTTTCTTAGTAGGCCTTACCAAAAAAGCTTTTACAATAACATAAAAAGAAAAACACCAGATGTATAATGTATAACATTAGACATGATATATGATATCATACATGGTGTAATATGACATGCTATAATATGGAGTGAGATATGACATCATATATTATGCTGTATGATATCAAATATGAAATAATATGATATAAAACCCAACACAATACAATATCAACGCCACACCCTGATCTTCTCAGAGCATCTTTACGATCAACCAGTTGCTATCATTCTTTTTATAACGGTGAAAAGCACCAAGATGGTGGCTTGGAGAGTGCATGACATCATGTGAGACCCTCCCATAGAACCGGGCTCCGTGTTCTGACCCCCAACTGTCTGGTTCCTCCAGGGGCGCTGGGGGCGGACCCTGTCTGGCACGTGGAGTACCCCGAATCCTTCTGCGTGGTGGAGGGCTCCACCACCACCATCCCCTGCAGCTTCACCCACCCCGTGGTCCACAGAGAGACCGGCGTAGAGTACCAAGTGAACTGGGTGGTGTGGTGCCCCAATCAAGAGGTCTGCCAGGGCACCACACCCTCCGTGTACGACAGCAGCAACGTCGCGGCCGACAGCAGGTTCCTGTACCTGGGGGACCATGTCAGGAACTGCACCTTGCAGATCATCAAGACAGAGAAACTTGACGCAGCGACGTACCGCTTCCGCATCGAGACCAACGCTGACGGGTACACCGGACAGCCAGGAGTCAGAATCACAGTCACTAGTAAGTGTTACTTCTAGTACTGTTACTAGTTAGTGTTGCTTCTAGTACTGTCACTAGTTAGTGTGGCTTCTAGTGCGGTCACTAGTTAGTGTTGCTTCTAGTACTGTAACTAGTTAGTGTTGCTTCTAGTACTGTCACTAGTTAGTGTGGCTTCTAGTGCGGTCACTAGTTAGTGTTACTTCCAGTACGGTCACTAGTTAGTGTTATTTCTAGTGCTGTCACTAGTTAGTGTTGTTTCTAGTACTGTCACTAGTAAGTGTTACTACTAGTACTGAACTGAGACATTTCCATTAGGAACAGGATAATAGGAAGAGACTAATCTTGGTACCCATTGGGGGGGGATTAGTAGCTACCTTTAGGCAACCTTGAGCAAGATGCCCTAACCCACCTGCTCCTTAATGATATGTATCTGGATGTCCTGTAAGACGCTTTGGATAAAAGGGACTCAATCAGAAAGAGCTTTATCAGAAAGAGCCAGGTAAATTGGCACATACAGCAGATTTGATGATTCCTTGTATCTGCAAATTGACTTGGTAAATAGTAAATTATAAGTGATGACCACTTAAACTTCAGGGGAAATGTAGTCAACCTGTCCAGTTGGTAAAAGAATGTCCGTCTCACTGTGTCTTCAACAGATGGAGAGGATGTGAAGGTCCGAAGCTCCATCACTGAGAATGTGGTGAAAGAGGGCGGTCAAGTCACACTCACCTGTACTTCAGCCTGCTCTTTCCACCAATTGGACGTCCGCTGGTACATAAATGGCCAAGTCCTATCAGAGACAGGCCCCGCCCTCCACTTCAGCTATCTGACCAATGACAACACAGGGAATTACACCTGCTCTCTGGACTCCAGTGGACAGAAAACGTCTGCGCCTTGGAGTCTAGTCGTGTTGGAGGATGGTGAGCCCCTCTGTATTCACTAATGCACATGAGGGTGGTCACTAATATAATATAGCGTATTATAGTCTAACATTATCTAATCTAATCTAATATATTATAGTCTAACATAATTTAACATTGTCCATTATAGTCTAACATTATCTGATCTAATAGTCTATTATAGTCTAACATAATCTAGTCTAATATTTTCTATATTAGATTAGATAATGTTAGACTATAATAGTCTATTTTAGTCTAACATAATCAAATCTAATATAGTATTTTATAGTCTAACATAATCGAATCGAATATAGTATTTTATAGTCTAACATAATTGAATCTAATATAGTCTGTTATAGTCTAACATAATCAAATATAGTATATTATAGTCTAACATTATCTAATCTAATACAGTCTAACAATATCTAATCTAATATAGTCTATACTAATCTAATCTAATCTAGTCTATTATAGTTTTACATGATATAATATAATATAATATATTCTATTGTAGTCTAATATTATCTAATATAATATTAGTTTATTATAATCTAACATAATCTAATCTAATCTAGTATTTTATAGTCTATCATAATTGTATCTAATATAGTTTATTATAGTCTAACATTATCTAATCTAATATAGTCTATCATAATCTAATCTAATATAGTATATTATAGTCTAACATATTGAATGCTTCATCCATGGGTAAATCCCACTCGTTTTGTTTTACAGGATTCCACAGATCTGTCCACCTGAACGTTGCCATGGTGAAGGGCGTGTTGTTGGCTGTTTTATTTCTCCTCCTAGCTGGGTTTGTCTTCGCTAAATGGTACTCAAACAAAACAAATCAAACCTAAAAAAAAGTGTACAATGAAGATGATTTAAAATATATATACATTATTTTACATGTAAAGATTAAAGTTATAATCTCTAAATTGTTCATTTAAATCAATGTCTGTTAAAAGGCAATTTATCTTAGAATCAGTTGTCATATTTGTTGAAATGCATTTACATGTCTGTTGAGTGTGTGTGTGATGGCTGGTTTAAGCAGCCTCACCTGGCCTGAGTCAGACTGATTAGACGCGGGGTGAGGCTGCACACCTGTTGTACATTGACTAATCAATGCACACAGGTTAAACCAGCCATCAGCACACACACTCAGGGAGATCTCCTAGATGGCAGCATGGATCACCATCTTCATGTAGCATTGACTTCAACCTCTGCAATAAACCGGTTTCTAACATCATCACCCTGTGTCCTGTGTCTTGAGGAGCCCAGTAAGAGACACCTTTAGGTGGAGCGTGGCGCCGCCTTCAGGTGGAGCGTGGCCTCCTTTAGGTGGAGCGTGGCCTCCTTTAGGTGGAGCGTGGCCTCCTTTAGGTGGAGCGTGGCCTCCTTTAGGTGGAGCGTGGCGCTGGCATTGCTACAATCCCGAATGCATTCAATAAATCAAATGCTCTGACGCAAATAATGACTAAATACGGTATTTTTGGCTTTCGCAGGTCTGTAATTCAGCCTGAATGAAATGATTGGATGGCTTACCTGTTTGTCTACCTACTTACCTGTCTACCTGCGTGCACTCTGCCCTGCTCATTTAGCGTGACTGGAGTCTGCAACAGGGGTCTGACCTAAGCTAGGCAGACTTTTTGCTGAAGGCAGTGAGCTAGTCACTAGGTTTGAGGTAGTAGTCTGAAGGGAGGGATGGGATTTTTTGATTGGATCCTTTCAAAATCTAGCTTCTCTCTGGCTTGTTGCTCCAAATATCCCACCCTACCTTTAAGTCAGTTTCTATCACTGAATGAAGTAACACAAAAATGATTGAAGAATCAACAAACCAGTGAACCAGAAAATCACCCAACAAAGACACAAACCACAATGCTTAAATTGAACTGAGCAGAAGTCACTGTTGATCCTCATCACCTGAAGTCCCGCCCCTCTAATCAACATAGCATCTAATCTAAAATAGTTTATTATAGTGTAACATAATCTAATACAGTCTAACAATATCTAATCTAATAGTCCATTATAATCTAACAATCAAATTTTATAAAGTCTATTATAGTCTAACATTATCTAACCTATTATAGTCTAACATAATCAAATCTAATATAGGCTATTATAGTCTAACATTATCTAACCTAATATAGTCTATTATAGTCTAACATAATTAAATCTAATATAGTCTATTATAGTTTAACAATCAAATCTAATATAGTGTATTATAGTCTAACATTATCTAATCTAATAGTCCATTATAATCGATTAACCAAATTTGTGATTGTGATTGGCGGAAAGAGCTTTGTGTGACGGCCCGCCAGGGAAATAAAAACTCTTTGCTTATTCCAGCGTGTTTGTGTTCCTAAGGAACCATGTAGTAGCACAGATCTCGCCACAGTGATGTAATGTCATCTCATTGCATCATCCATGCTGTGGGCCTAGTCTGACTAATCTCACTGATGGCAGACCAGCTTGAATCAGGGTAGATGGGCCGTTTCACTTTATTTTGCTTCGCTTTTGTGCCCCGTGAGAAAATAAAGACAAAATACATAAATATAATTGATTATATGTTTAAATTGTTTTTTTTAATTAATCAATTGTTAAATGCACTTTTTGCCAAAATAAAAAGTACATTACATAGATGTTCAATCCATCCATGTTTAATCAATACATTTTCCTTGTGAGGCTATTTTGCTAAATATTTATCAGTTTATATGTTTTTCCTATTTTGTACTAATGTAAATGTATTTCTTCTATGCCTTATTTAGACCACATGATATTCAAGCTAACACCAGTACCTCGTTGGACCACATATTTGTAGCGCTAACACCTGTCCTGAATAGCTTCTTCTTCTACACATAGAGGTGACCTCTATCTGGTTACCTGTACAGGTGACCTCTATCTAGTTACCTGTCCAGGTGACCTCTATCTGGTTACCTGTACAGGTAACCTCTATCTGGTCCCCTGTCCAGGTGACCTCTATCTGGTTACCTGTACAGGTGACCTCTATCTAGTTACCTGTCCGGGTAACCTCTATCTGGTCCCCTGTCCAGGTGACCTCTATCTGGTCCCCTGTCCAGGTGACCTCTATCTGGTTACCTGTCCAGGTGACCTCTATCTGGTTACCTGTACAGGTGACCTCTATTTGGTTACCTGTACAGGTGACATGCACATGATCAATAGTACATTTGATGGTAGCCCTGACCGGGTTGCACATGTTCTGAGTATCGGTTCTGGTCACCAGGGTAACGCGTGTAACCGCTCCTCTCCATGTAAAACGGTTCCGGGTCCAAATAGGCCTGGTTCTCATCGCCATGGAAACCGTCCTGGTCCTGGTTGAGATTCGGACCTGGGTCCATCTGGTCCGGTTCTGGTTTGATCAGAATTTTAGAGCTCTTGATCCGGGACCTCAGAGCAACGGCCTTGTACAGATACACAGCCAGAATGAACTGTAGAACCTGAGAGAGAGAGAGAGAGAGAGAGAGAGAGAGAGAGAGAGAGAGAGAGAGAGAGAGAGAGAGAGAGAGAGAGAGAGAGAGAGAGAGAGAGAGAGAGAGAGAGAGAGAGAGAGAGAGAGAGAGAGAGAGAGAGTTGTTAGATACATTTTATTTTGCACTTAATCACATTACACTTTGCTCTACTTGTATGCCTCTGCTGTAAGTTAGAGTGTGAGTGAGTGAGTGAGTGAGAGAGAGTGTGATATGCTTGTTACCTGAAGGATAATGATGCTGGCGTCCATGGTAACGATGGTGAGAGCATTTTCCGCTAGCCAATCAGTGATCTTCTCTTTACAACCCTGCAAAGTCAAACACTAGGTTAACCATAACATACCATGAACACGCAACACACTATAAAATGTACATATCTCTGTATAAAACGACATTCTGTCACTTATAATGCTGTGTTTGTCAATTGAACTACTGATGTGAGTTGTTTCCTCTTATAATGTACTTATGTACGTACGTGACGTTTGAACATGTATCATGCCAAATGCACTTCATCAGATATGATGATGTGTTTGTCATTGTACCTCCTGATACGAGTTGTTTCCTATTGGAGCACCAAAGAGGGGCTGCTCCTCTCCAGCTATACGCGGACAGGAAGTGTTGAAGCAAGAGCAGGGAAGTACGTCCTGATTGGTCAGATTCTGGATGATGTAAAGGTTCATCTTCCAATCGTCTGGGCCCGTCCTGCCACAGCACTTCTCCTGTAAACAGATCACAACATCACCATGGTTACCACAGCACACTCTCCTAAGAGCTATGGCATGTCTCTCATTGTTACCAAAACGTTTCCCTTAAGACCTTCTACACGTTGCCCAGAGTTACCACGATACCTGTGAGTTACCATGGTGATCCAGTATTGTCCTTAGAAACGATGGCCCCTCTTTACATAAGACCACAAAAGCTGAGATTTCAATCCATTCATCATCACAACGGTTCCTACAGCATTCTCCTGGGGTCCATCCTAAATCACCACACACACCACATCTCCCTTTTAAATCCAACCATCACCAAGGTTACCCATCTGACACCATGGTTATCCCATCTGCGTTTTTATTCCATCCATCACCACGGCAACACATCCGCCACCATCTCCTTTATTAATACGTCCCACCGTCGACCTGCTCCCCCCCCCAGCATCGCCGTGACCGCAGTCTCCCATTGGACACCTCCATGGCCGCTCACGTAGCGCTGCAGCTTGTCCAGCAGTTGGTGGGAGGCGGTCAAACCCCTGCTGTCTGCGTAGCTGATGATCATCCGGTCCACGGCCTCGTCCAGAGCCCTCTCAATCTGCCACACACAACATCATGCCCCCAGCACCGTGCTTAGCCTGCCATCATAACCATGGCACGTGTCACGTGTCACATGTCAGGTGTCACATGTCAGGTGTCACATGTCACGTGTCACGTGTCACGTGTCACATGTCACGTGTCACGTGTCACATGTCACATGTCAGGTGTCACATGTCACGTGTCACGTGTCACATGTCACGTGTCACATGTCACATGTCAGGTGTCACATGTCACGTGTCACGTGTCACGTGTCACATGTCACGTGTCACATGTCACGTGTCACAGGTCACAGGTCACATGTCAGGTCGTATCACATTATGATGTGGAACATGCACT
>JACYXH010000449.1:390000-430000 GCA_026745465.1 Lota lota
TTCAGATTAACACACACGGATAGACAGTCATCGGTCTGAAACAACAGGCAGACCGACAGACACACATTCACACACACATACACACACACACACTCACACACACACACACACACACACACACACACACACACACACACACAGACATACACAATACACATACAGTGAGGGAAAAAAGTATTTGATCCTCTGCTGATTTTGTACGTTTGCCCACTGACAAAAACATAATCTGTCTAAAGTTTTAATGGTAGGTTTATTTGAACAGTGAGAGACAGAATAACATCAAATATATCTAGAAAAACGCAAGTCAAAAATGTTATAAATTGATTTAAATTTTTATGAGGAAAATAAGTATTTGACCCCGTCTCAATCAGAAAGATTTCTGGCTCCCAGGTGTCTTTTATACAGGTAACGAGCTGAGATTAGGAGCCCACTCTTAAAGGGAGCGCTCCTAATCTCAGTTTGTTACCTGTATAAAAGACACCTCTCTGTCAGCTCTCCAAGGATGTCAGGGACAGGATTGTAGACCTACACTAGGCTGGAATGGGCTACAAGACCATCGCCAAGCAGCTTGGTGAGAAGATGACAACAGTTGGTGCGATTATTCGCAAATGGAAGAAACACAAATTAACTGTCAATCTCCCTCGGCCTGGGGCTCCATGCAAGATCTCACCTCGTGGAGTTGCAATGATCATGAGAACGGTGAGGAATCAGCCCAGAACTACACGGGAGGATCTTGTCGATGATTTCAAGGCAGCTGGGACCATAGTCACCAAGAAAACAATTGGTAACAAACTACGCCGTGAAGGACTGAAATCCTGCAGCGCCCGCAAGATCCCCCTGCTCAAGAAAGCACATATACAGGCCCGTCTGAAGTTTGCCAATGAACATCTGAATGATTCAGAGGAGAACTGGGTGAAAGTGTTGTCGTCAGATGAGACCAAAATTGAGCTCTTTGGCATCAACTCAACTCGCCGTGTTTGGAGGAGGAGGAATGCTGCCTATGACCCCAAGAACACCATCCCCACCGTCATACATGGAGGTGGAAACATTATGCTTTTGGGGGGGGGGGGGGGGGGGGGGGGTTCTGCTAAGGGGACAGGACAACTTCACTGCATCAAAGGGACGATGGACGGCACCATGTACCGTCAAATATTGGGTGAGAACCTCCTTCCCTCAGCCAGGGCATTGAAAATTGGTCGCGGATGGGTATTCCATCATGACAATGACCCAGAACACATGGCCAAGGCAACAAAGGAGTGGCTCAAGAAGAAGCCCATTAAGGTCCTGAAGTGGCCTAGCCAGTCTCCAGACCTTAATCCCATAGAAAATATGGAGGGAGCTGAAGGTTGGAGTTGCCAAACGTCAGGCTCGAAACCTTAATGACTTGGAGAAGATCTGCAAAGAGGAGTGGGACAAAATCCCTCCTGAGATGTGTGCAGGCCTGGTGGCCAACTACAAGAAACGTCTGACCTCTGTGATTGCCAACAAGGGTTTTGCCACCAAGTACTAAGTCATGTTTTGCAGAGGGGTCAAATACTTATTTCCCTCATTAAAATGCAAATCAATTTATAACATTTTTGACATGCGTTTGTCTGGATATATTTGTTGTTATTCTGTCTCTCACTGCACAAATAAACCTACCATTAAAATTATAGACTGATCATGTCTTTGTCAGTAAGCAAATGTACAAAATCAGCAGGAGATCAAATACTTTTTCCCTCACTGTATACACACAAATGTACAAACACATAAACTTACCTGTGGTTGACTTCTTGCTCTCTGTCTTCGTGTCTTAACTGTTTCATGAAGACTCAAATCAGGACAAAGTCCACTTCCTTATGGTCTATTAATATTAACTCTCTCATTCTCTGTCTTCAATTTCTATACCTCTCTTTACCTCTCTCCCTCCCTCTCACTCTCTTTACCTCTCTCCCTCCCTCTCACTCTCTTTACCTCTCTCCCTCCCTCTCACTCTCTTTACCTCTCTCCCTCTCAGTCTCTATACCTCTCTCTCTCCCTCTCTCTTTACCTCTCTCCCTCCCTCCCTCGTTTTACCTCTCTCCCTCCCTCTCTCTCTCTTTACCTCTCTACCTCCCTCTCACTCTCTTTACCTCTCTCCCTCCCTCTCACTTTCTTTACCTCTCTCCCTCCCTCTCAATCTCTTTACCTCTCTACCTCCCTCTCACTCTCTTTACCTCTCTCCCTCCCTCTCACTCTCTTTACCTCTCTCCCTCCCTCTCACTCTCTTTACCTCTCTCCCTCACTCTCTTTCCCACTGTTCATTAAAGCATCTATAACCATGTGGAAAGTTAACTAAGTGTTTCTGTACTTGAATACTGGGAGATAAATTAGCCGGTAGCCAGCATGCGTAATCCCTCCCTAACTTCAAAAACAGTGCGACCAGCCTCTTCCGAGAACATCTCATCAGATGACGTTTTACCTTCGTTATTTTTAGATCATCTGTTAAATGCCCACACTTTGTTGAGATGTGGTACCTCGGGTCTAGGAGATATAACTATTATGACAATTGATTCTTACGACTCATTCTGTCCCGTTGTTTTTGCTTTAAAACATGGTTATTTTTTATAGTGACTCCAATGTTGAGTGTATGTCATGTAAATGAGAGAGGGAGAAGGGCAGATATATATGCACTATAAAGCTATGTGAAGTGAGGGCAGTGGCTATTGCAGAGAATATCTAAAAGGAGGAAGCTAAATGTGATGACGTTTCCTGTATCATTTCACACTTAGTCATTCAGCCCTAACCTTGTTATTGTGACAGTAATAATCAGACAGACACACAAAGGAAGTTACGGAGCAGATGAAGATGAATCCATGGACCCTCTCTGTGCTCCTCCTGCTAGCTGGTAAGCTGCTTACAACTGCTTCTTATGTTTCTTACCTGGAATGTGTCCCTACACAAACTGGATTCAGCTTGGCCTGTTGGGTCGACCTAAAGCTCGTTTTTTGTACGTCTAATGTGACCTCAATTCTACCATTAAACACAGATAAAGAAGCACACTTTTGATTCAATCAGTTTAACGTTCCATATGTTATAATAATAATAATAATAATAATAATAATAATAATAATAATAATAATAATAATAATAATAATGAGAATGTAATGTTTTCTCAACAGGCCTTACCAAAAAAGCTTTATTAACAACATAAAATAAAAAAACATGATGTATAAATATGAAATTAGACGTGAAATATGATATGATATATGGTATAATATAATATGCTATAATATGGTGTGAGATTTGATATAATATGATATACTTTATGATATAAATTATGATATAATGTGATATATTATGATATAAAATCCAACACAATACAATATCAACGCCACACCCTGATCTTCTCAGAGCATCTTTACGATCAACCAGTTGCTATCATTCTTATTATAACGGTGAAAATCACCAAGATGGCGGCTTGGAGAGTGCATGACATCATATGAGACCCTCTCATAGAACCGGGCTCCGTGTTCTGATCCCCAACTGTCTGGTTCCTCCAGGGGCGCTGGGGGCGGACCCTGACTGGCACGTGGAGTACCCCAAACCCTTCTGCGTGGTGGAGGGCTCCACCACCACCATCCCCTGCAGCTTCACCCACCCCGTGGTCCACAGAGGGACCGGCGTGGAGCACCGAGTGATCCGGGTGGTGTGGTGCCCCAATCACGAGATCTGCCATGGCACCACACCCTCCGTGTACGACAGCAGCAACGTCGCGGCCGACAGCAGGTTCCTGTACCTGGGGGACCGTGTCGGGAACTGCACCTTGCAGATCATCAAGACGGAGAAACGTGACGCAGCGACGTACCGCTTCCGCATCGAGACCAACGCTGACGGGTACGCCGGACCACCAGGAATCAGAATCACAGTCACTAGTAAGTGTTACTTCTAGTACTGTCACTAGTTAGTGTTGTCACTAGTATGTGTTACTTGTAGTACTGTCACTAGTAAGTGTTGTTTCCAGCACAGTCACTAGTAAGTGTTGTTTATTCACTGTCACTAGTAAGTGTTACTTCTAGTACTGAACACACATTTCCATAACAAAACTGGATAAAAGGAAGAGATTATACTTGGTACCCATTGGGGAGGGATTAGTAGCTACCTTTAGTGTTGTATGATCCAAGGGTTTTCTAAATGATTCGACTAGAACTCTTGCTTCCTCCTACGATGGATTTCAGTCACTGGTTAACAATCTCTTGAGTTAGAGGCTAGACCCAAGCGAGCTCTGTCTGATATCTCATTTAGAGATCCCATTCACCCTCACTAGGTCTCATTCTTCTCTAACGGTCAGGGTAAGAGCCCTTACCTCCCTGGGATTCCTTTGTGGTATTTCTATTTCGTGCACAATCCAGTATTGAGTTTCATCCTTATGGTAAAGATGGGGTCTGTTTCTTATTTCCTGTCTTAGCTTGTTTTTTGTGTAGGTCTACTTAAGCGAGGGTGGTTAAGCACAGGAAAAACCAGAAATGTCTTTAATCCAAGTCCTTTGGAGACTGGATGTATTTATTTCAATAACACATAACATCAAAAAGAGATTACCATACAGAGGTTTTCATACTCTTACATGAAGAAGAAAATTTAAAACAAAGCAGACGATCAACTTCAGCGAAAGGGAGAGTTGAGTCCTTTGTTCTCCGTCCTCGTTCTTGATCTTGACTTTCCCGCTACATCACACCTCCGTACATTCACTTAACTTCCCATCTTACTCTTTTGATTCACTTAACTTCCCATCTTACTCTTTACATTCACTTAACTTCGCATCTTACTCTTTACATTCACTTAACTTCACATCTTACTCTTTACATTCACTTAACTTCCCATCTTACTCCGTACATTCACTTAACTTCCCATCATACTCTTTACATTCACTTAACTTCCCATCTTACTCCATACATTCACTTAACTTCCCATTGTACTCTTTACATTCACTTAACTTCCCATCGTACTCTTTTCATTCACTTAACTTCTCATCTTACTCTTTAAATTCACTTAACTTCCCATCTTACTCTGTATATTCACTTAACTTCCCATCTTACTCTTTACATTCACTTAACTTCACATATTACTCTTTACATTCACTTAACTTCCCATCTTACTCCGTACATTCACTTAACTTCCCATCATACTCTTTACATTCACTTAACTTCCCATCTTACTCCAAACATTCACTTAACTTCCCATCTTACTCTTTAAATTCACTTAACTTCCCATCTTACTCTTTACATTCACTTAACTTCCCATCTTACTCTTTACATTCACTTAACTTCACATCTTACTCCGTACATTCACTTAACTTCCCATCATACTCTTGACATTCACTTAACTTCCCATTTTACTCCAAACATTCACTTAACTTCCCATCTTACGCCATACATTCACTTAACTTCCCATTGTATTCTTTACATTCACTTAACTTCCCATCGTACTCTTTACATTCGCTTAACTTCCCATCGTACTCTTTACATTCACTTAACTTCCCATCATACTCTTTTCATTCGCTTAACTTCTCATCTTACTCTTTAAATTCACTTAACTTCCCATCGTACTCTTTACATTCACTTAACTTCCCATCGTACTCTTTACATTCACTTAACTTCCCATCGTACTCTTTAAATTCACTTAACTTCCCATCTTACTCCATACATTCACTTAACTTCCCATCTTACTCTTTACATTCACTTAACTTCCCATCTTACTCCATACATTCACTTAACTTCCCATCGTACTCTTTACATTCACTTAACTTCCCATCGTACTCTTTACATTCACTTAACTTCTCATCTTACTCTTTAAATTCACTTAACTTCCCATCGTACTCTTTACATTCACTTAACTTCCCATCGTACTCTTTACATTCACTTAACTTCCCATCGTACTCTTTACATTCACTTAACTTCCCATCGTACTCTTTACATTCACTTAACTTCCCATCTTACTCTTTACATTCACTTAACTTCCCATCTTACTCTTTACATTCACTTAACTTCCCATTGTATTCTTTACATTCACTTAACTTCCCATTGTATTCTTTACATTCACTTAACTTCCCATCGTACTCTTTACATTCACTTAACTTCCCATCTTACTCTTTACATTCACTTAACTTCCCATTGTATTCTTTACATTCACTTAACTTCCCATTGTATTCTTTACATTCACTTAACTTCCCATCATACTCTTTACATTCACTTAACTTCCCATCGTACTCTTTACATTCACTTAACTTCCCATCATACTCTTTTCATTCGCTTAACTTCTCATCTTACTCTTTAAATTCACTTAACTTCCCATCGTACTCTTTACATTCACTTAACTTCCCATCGTACTCTTTACATTCACTTAACTTCCCATCGTACTCTTTAAATTCACTTAACTTCCCATCTTACTCCATACATTCACTTAACTTCCCATCTTACTCTTTACATTCACTTAACTTCCCATCTTACTCCATACATTCACTTAACTTCCCATCGTACTCTTTACATTCACTTAACTTCCCATCGTACTCTTTACATTCACTTAACTTCTCATCTTACTCTTTAAATTCACTTAACTTCCCATCGTACTCTTTACATTCACTTAACTTCCCATCGTACTCTTTACATTCACTTAACTTCCCATCGTACTCTTTAAATTCACTTAACTTCCCATCTTACTCCATACATTCACTTAACTTCTCATCTTACTCTTTAAATTCACTTAACTTCCCATCGTACTCTTTACATTCACTTAACTTCCCATCGTACTCTTTACATTCACTTAACTTCCCATCGTACTCTTTACATTCACTTAACTTCTCATCTTACTCTTTAAATTCACTTAACTTCCCATCGTACTCTTAACATTCACTTAACTTCCCATCGTACTCTTTACATTCACTTAACTTCCCATCGTACTCTTTAAATTCACTTAACTTCCCATCTTACTCCATACATTCACTTAACTTCTCATCTTACTCTTTAAATTCACTTAACTTCCCATCGTACTCTTTACATTCACTTAACTTCCCATCGTACTCTTTACATTCACTTAACTTCCCATCGTACTCTTTACATTCACTTAACTTCCCATCTTACTCTTTACATTCACTTAACTTCCCATCTTACTCTTTACATTCACTTAACTTCCCATCTTACTCTTTACATTCACTTAACTTCCCATAGTACGTGATATTTTGCTGTACTGTATCCCCCTCTTCTATAGGGAAGATAAGCTGGAGTGTTTTCAGTTTAATTATTCAGTTTTGTACAGTGGTCAGCAAGTTAGTTGGTTAGACTAGTTAAAAGCTGCCCCCCCGGGTGGGCCCCACTTGCTGCTAGTTACTAGAAGTTGGAAAGCCCCCAGCGGCAGGTGCACTCCTCAATGATGTCATCGTTTGTTACCGCTTCATATTGAATACTTTTAAACAATACAAAGTGCTTTTTGGATGACACAATTCATTCATGTAAAAAGAAAAAAGAAGAGATTATAATGTTTTCGGAAAATCTAATAAATATTCATAGAAAGTGTAAATATATTCTTTCTTTGTCATGAGGTAATGTAGTATAAAATGAAAAATAATAAAGTAACATTTTGGCCTGAGAGTAACAGCATATGGGATATTGATAAAATAATTACATGAGTATATCAGACAAAACTTTGTTCGTAGGGACATTTTTAAAACCCCTATTTTTGCTTATCAGTCTTTAAGGGCTCCCATAAAATCTCGACCCCCTCCATTTCTGAACTCTGTTTCACCCCCCGTACTTTTTTCTCCTTCACTAACATGCAGGTTTTTCCTGTGTCAGCAGTTTTACTTCTAGCCCCTCCCTCTTTGGCTCTACTGGTGAGGCACGTGTTCCCATTGGAAGTAACCGGGGGCTCATACTCTCCTCTTCCTCTGGGGAAGAATGCCCTGCTCTTTGGTAGTACCAAGTGTCAGGTCTAGGCGTCACAAGATATGTACTGGTCTACTCTTGCGCCCCCTCTTGGCGGCCCTTTCACCTACATGTTCAGCCTCAGCCTTCACAGATATGCTACTAGTACCCACAAGTGCAGCTTCATTGTCAACAGGGTTAGGGTGTTCACTCAGATCAACCACAGGTATGCTAGGGCGTACAACAATAGGCAACCTTGAGCAAGATGCCCTAACCCACCTGCTCCTTAATGATATGTACTGTATCTGGATGTCCTGTAAGACGCTTTGGATAAAAAGGACTCAATCAGAAAGAGCTTTATCAGAAAGATCCATGTAAATTGGCACATACAACAGATTTTATGATTCCTTGTATCTGCAAACTTACTTGGTAAATAGTCAATTATAAGCGATGACCACTTCAACTTCAGGGGAAATGCTGTGAAGCTGTCCAGTTGGTAAAAGAATGTCCGTCTCACTGTGTCTTCAACAGATGGAGAGGATGTGAAGGTCCGAAGCTCCATCACTGAGAATGTGGTGAAAGAGGGCGGTCAAGTCACACTCACTTGTACTTCAGCCTGCTCTTTCCACCAATTGAAGGTCAGCTGGTACAGAAATGGCCAAGCCCTATCAGAGACAGGCCCCGCCCTCCACCTCAGTAATCTGACCAATAATGACACAGGTTATTACACCTGCTCTCTGGACTCCAATGGGCAGAAAACGTCTGCGCCTTGGAGTCTAGTCGTGTTGGAAGATGAAGGTGAGCCCCTCTGTATTCACTAATGGACATGATTGTACTCCCTAATCTAATCTAATATAGTATATTAAAGATTTACATAATGTAGTCTAATATAGTCTATTATAGTCTAACATTATCTAGTCTAATATGGTATATTATATTTTAACATTATCTAATCTAATATAGTCTAATTTAGTCTAAAATTATCTAATATAATTGTATTTAACATAAAGTAATTTTATAGGTAATCTAATGTAATTGTATCTCAATTGATGTAATCTAATTTAATCTAATTGTATCTAACATGTAATCTAACAGTAAATAACAAAGTAATGTACCACATAATCGAATGTAATTGTATTGTACATGATGTGTCTTAACTAATCTAATTGTATGTAACATAAATCCCACTTGTGTTGTTTTACAGGAATCTTCCTTAATGTTGCCGTGGTGATGGGCGTGTTGTTGGCTGTTTTCTTTCTCCTCTTAGCTGGGTTTGTCTTCGCTAAAAGGTACTCAAACACTACAAATCAATTATAAAGAAATGTGTGTCTACATAAGACGTAGAAGAAGATTTTTCAAAACGTTTTTCTTACTATTACATCTCAAGATTAAAGTAAGAATCTCTATTCTATTCATGTATAGAAATGTCTGTTAAACGTAGGATATTCCGTTTATTTTGGAAGCATTATTTTCATATTAGTGGAAAGTCTCTTTATATCCCGAATGCAAACAATAAATGAAATGTTCTGACCAAATAAAAGTCTAAGTGCAGGTATATTTGGCTGACGCAGGCCTGTAATAAGCCTGTCCAATCATTTCATTTGGACCAAATCAAATGATTGGACGGCTTACCTGTCTGTCTACCTACTACCCGGCTACCTGCGCGCGCTCTGCCCTTGAACTCAATACGCATGACCGGAGTCTGTGAGCTAGTCACTTGTTTGGGGGAGTGGCTTTGGAGGGAGGCCTGAAGGAGCGACGGGATTTGTGTGTGCTGTGTTATAACGTTATGAACCGGATGTCGGTGGCGACATTAACGGTACAAATCCCAGGTGGCGCACAGTTAGCGGCGCGTTTTCCATCAGCAAGCAGGGGTTGTTCCGCCAGAGAGAGTAGGCGGAGCTAACAGACTCTTCAACTCACTTGTGTGTGAAGCGGCGTACTGTTTTATCCGCTCTCTGCTAGGGTTACCAGGAAACCAACTGCCAACGGACTGACGTCACACAGGCGACGCTCTTTAGAGCTCTGGGAAGAGATTGCAATTACCGCTTATCGTCATAGGGATCGCCAAAGAGAACGAAACTGAATTCTTCAAAATGTCCACTTTGATATTAATGACGATAATTATGATACTAATGTTTGAAAGGCATTACCCTTGGAGCATAAACTCCAAAAAACCCATACAAATCCAACTGAAATTGTAATGTAACTGTGGTATTAAAATGTTGTTGCATTATTGGACATATTTGTAATGTTTCTTTTTATTATGAAATAGGAGACGTGCACAAAAGAAGGTGATTCAAAAGCAAGTGAGTACTTCTTGTCAACTAAAGGGGTGTGTGTGTGTGTGTGTGGCTGGGTTAATGGATGGACACTATATGTGTTTGTGTGAGTATGTCTGTCTGACCACCTATCTGTCTGCTTGTCTAGGAGTTGGACAGTAAACAGGAAGTGGTAGGAGCTTCAGAGGAAGTCAGTTATTCAACAGTCCACTTCAAACACAATTCTTCAAGGTAACTGTCTCCTGTTCTTACGATGTAATGTTTTGCTGATGAAGAAGACTGTAACGATGTAATTGTTCATCACTAAAATAGACGCCATGATGTCATCCTTTATCAATGAAACAGGTCAGGGTGAAGTACTTGTTTATTGATGAAACAAGTGGCATCACTAGCTACGTTCAAACCTTCCTAATGAAGCATTTCTAAAGCTTAAGGGACAATATCGGCCAATCTAACCATCCTCTCTCCTGGCTTTACTTCCGTTACCAATAGCGTTTTCAAACTGCTTGGTTGTACCAGTTCTGCCAAAGAGCATTTAGTGTGTAGGTAATATTGTTTTTAAACACCCTGTTCTAGCTCAAGTTGGAACACTATGAGAATAAATTAAATAGTTTTGGGATTTATTTTAGAGTTTTAGGAAGGATGGGGAGGTGTTATCCCCATGGTTACGACCCATGGCAACTTAGTGATGCTTTTTTCTAAGCTAGGACACGTCTTAGCTTAAGAGTGCTATAATGAGCGATGTTGTATATGCAATGCGACCCACGCCGTGGCGTTATGCTGTAAGTGTCCGAGAAGCTTGACCCTCTCTCGGACACCACCAGCAACATAAAGCTCTTCCCAAACGAAGCTCCACACATCAGCACACACCTCGACATGCAAAGATGTTTAAAACTGGTTCACTAGTTCACTGGCTCACTGGTTCACTGGTACTTTAATAGCCTACTAGGGAGATGATGAGGGGAATCTGAGGTTTGCTGGTCTGCTTCCGGGTTACAGGTCAGCCCGTGGACCGGAAGATGAGGTCCTCTACAGCGAGGTCGTTCGCTGAACCAAACTCAAGCACTGACTCCTCTCCCTCCTCCAGTTACGAGCAAGATGAGGACACGCTGACGTCATTCATGTATGGTTTCTGTCACACACTTATTGGTTGAGTTGTTATTTTTACTTTCTATTTCTGATGATTTCAGTGTTGATCTTCTTATGCATTTGAGTATTCTGTTCATTGTTTTTTGTTCTGAATATACTTGAGGTTGTCTAAATATTGGTAATGTTTGTGAAAACTGGTTCTTCTTCATTCTGTTCCTTACTATGACTAGGCTACATTTCAAAAAGTTATTTCTCAATTTAGTTTTCTGATGGCAAGGCCGCTCAATCTTTCATGACCATGTTTTAGCTTACAGTATTTATAAGATCATAGCTTTACAGTCTATGGGTCATGTAGGCCTGCAATAAGATCTGTCATGTTCTTAACATCGTCCTGTGTTAAAAAAAATGTGTGTGAAGCCATTTAAAAACTCAGTAGAAGGAGGGCAGATAATCATCTCACCACAGTTGAGCTAAAATCAGAAGTGAGAAGTATAATTCACTGAAACTCAACAGGAACTTTGTTTGCTGCCATGTGTGTGTAGAAGTTCCCTCTCCTCCAAAACCTATTATTAAAACAGCGGAAGTCAGATGAAATTCTTGAAAAGTCTTTTTGTGAAGCGTCAGCATCAAACCGGTGGTTAGGGCGCGACCATAGACTGTAGATTTTCAAAAGGTGGGAGGGCTGGTTGCAGCTTCGCTACAGCAGCGCTAAGCAACTGATCTAAAGCTAGCTGTCAATCACCGTGCTGACTTACAGTTAATTGGACAAACACTTGTCAGTTTAATGCCAGTGCAGGTGTAGCACTGTTGAAATTGCTTATGCATAATCACACAAAATTGAATGCATGAAGACAAACAAAGGGTTGGCTCAAATCGGCAGGAGCATAAGATTACAATAACCAAATTCCTGTCCCAGCTCCAGTTGAAGTCCACAGCCAGTATCTGTGAAATATGCATAAATGCAACAGAGAGTCCTGCTGCAGAAACCAGCACATTAGTGAACTTAAGACTTCAAGGCTGGTGCTCTTTGTCGTCCCTCCCAAGAAGCCTATGGTTTCATTTACCTAATTGAGGAACTATTCAGGACCAAAACTGGTTCCTCCCTCATGGAGCTCCACAACACAGTGGGAGTCTTGGAGAAAGAAGCTCAGCAGGCTTCCGTCATGCTGTGGAGGGCAAGAACAAATCATTAAAAGAATCATACGGCCTCTTGGAAGCAAGAGCCAATCCAAAGAGATGAAAAAGATCAGCAGCCAAGCGTCAACATCCAGCACCTCCAAACAGCTCAAAGGTGCTTTCAAACGCATTAATGGTTGCAATGGAAACGTTTGGACTAACCACTGCTGCAGCAATTGCTCCACCTGCCAACATCCAGCCAGCATCACTGCTCCTCCACCTGCCAACACTAATATAGTCCATATTCTGTATGATTATTTATATATTCATATACAATGTTTTGTAATATTCCTTATATACTATGGCAGTGTAATAATAAAAATGTATGACTGCTTATTGCTGGCTTACTTTAAAGATGTTATGTTTTCAACGTCTCCATGATCCACTCAGCCCTCAGCGTCACTGCTCCACCACGCAGCACCCAGTGCTGTAGGATACCAACACACACTAACAACACTACTTATATAATAGAACGCTTTAAAGTCTAAAATATGCACTAAGTCCATATCAACAGCGATGTATCATGTAAATAGCCCTCTTCCTTATTGTGTAGCTAACGTTGTATTATACTAGTGATTACCCTCAATTCACCACCACCACTCTCCAATCACACAATGCTATATCCAACTAATACAGAAGCATTTTTCTCTAATTCCACAACGTTGGATAAAAAGGCATTAAGAGAATGAAGTTTACAATTTATAGGCTATTCGATGCTAACGTGTTGCTAACTTTAAACAGCATCCTAACGCTAGCCTAAACGGTTACCTTTAACCTTCCCTAAATCTAATCATTTAGTGGGGATAATCCACTTATGTGCTTTAATGTACATGTATATTTGATTTAGATGTGCTGAAAATATACAATATGATTCTTTAAGGGATTATAAAAATCCTAATAATTATCTATTGGGAGCTGCTAACTTCCGGGAACTTTTGAGACTATTAAAGTATTAAAAATGGTCCATTGGAGCGGACGGAGATGTCGCGACTCTCTCTCTAAATGGCTCTGGGTTAAATGATCAGTGAAACATATTCATGTGTGTTCTGCTCTCCCCAGATTCAGCGTCCAAGATGGACGGCAATCTCTATGGTCTAACTTTAACCAGTGATCAATATATATGATTGTTCTCCTTGTAGTCTATTGGATATACTAACTATTAACTAATAACTGTTAACTGAACTGCCAATGAACTCCCTGCCGATGTCAGGACTGCAGAGTCGCTCTCCTGCAACGGCTCTCTCAACATGCTTTTATATTTTGAGTACATCTCAGAGCCTTTACTTTTCCACTTTTACTTAAGTAGTGAAGTTGAATCAGTAATTCTACTTCCACAACAAGTCTTTTTTTACACAAGTATCTGTACTTCTACTTCAGTAAAGTGTGTTTGTGCTTTCAGCACCGCTGTCTGTACAAACCAACAGTGTCAGAGTTTCTGAATCATTCGTGTACAGGGCTGACACCTTCTGGTCGGTTGGTTGAACTGCTCTTGTCCCACCAAATTCTCTTTGCTCGGGCAATCTCTGGTGTTACTTGTGTACAGAGAAAAGTAACCATAATTAATTAAATTAATTAATTAATTTAAAAATTTAAGTAATTCATAATTTTTGGATTCGGGGAGGGACAGATGCAGACCGATGTATTTTATTTCAAGTGAAATACTATATTATGTGAGAAATAACGCAATACAGCATAATTCGGAATGTTAGTAAACGCCCCAATTTCAAAACTTTTACAATATAATGACGCATGCCTCAACATTTAGTCACCATGACAGACGCACAGAACTCTTTCCTCCATGAGGAGTGTTGTAGAGTGGGATACTTCCATCTGACCACTAGGGGCAGTAGTGCCATTGCTGGATACAGTAACCTACCACCGTACCACGCTCTACCCTGAGGTAGCAGTTGATGTATGGTCGCTATGCAGGGGAGCCACGGTTTTCAGGTTATTAATAAATGAGTTATGAGCAAAGTCATCTACATTGGGGTGCCAGCACAGAGGAGAGTTGTGCCTTTGTTGTGCGACCGTTGCTCTTAGCGATGGCGGTGCCAGGCGTCCAGCTGAGGTAGTTGAGTGCTCGAGCTGGGGTGTGCGGTCTGACTAACGCCTGGAGGTAGTTAGGGGCAGTTCCGTTGACCGCCTTGTAGGCCAGTACCATTGTCTTGAATCTGATGCGAGCTACTACAGGGAGCCAGTGGAGGTCACGGGAAAAGGGGGGTCACATGGGAGAACTTTGGTAGGATAGCACATACACACTCAACCTCCCTCCCTCACACACACACACACACATACATACCCGGAACCACACACACACACACTCACACACAACCTCCCTCCCTCACACACACATACATACCCGGAACCACACACACACACTCACACACAACCTCCCTCCCTCCCTCACACACACACACACACACACACACACACACACACACACACACACACACACACACACACACACACACACACACACACACACACACACACACACACACACATACATCCATACATACCCGGAACCACACACACACACACACACACACACACACACACACACACACACACACACACACACACACACACACACACACACACACACACACACACACACACACACACATACATACCCGGAACCACACACACACATACACACTCAACCTCCCTCCCTCACCCACACATACATACCCGGAACCACACACACACTCACACACAACCTCCCTCCCTCACACACACACACACACACACACACACACACACACACACACACACACACACACACACACACACACACACACACACACATACATACCCGGAACCACACACACACACACACACTCACACACAACCTCCCTCCCTTACACACACACACACACACACACACACACACACACACACACACACACACACACACACACACACACATGTATATACAGTATGTACACATGAATTCACACACATACATATACAAATATTATGGAAAAAGTGTAATGTGCAAAACAGGAAACCCAAGCCAAGAAGAACAAGTGAGAATGACCTGGGATCAGATAAAACAACAACTATCTAAGAGATATGTCGGGCAAAACCCCAGAACAAATGACCAATGATGCGTGGTCATGGTGTGCGGTTAGATGCGAGCCCTGATGAAATGCATTCATAGAGAAGTGGATGACACTGATGTTTCCGTTTTCACGGTGCACTGAGAACAAAAGCTCTTCATGTGAACGGTGCTCTGTCTTCGCCTCTTTGCAAACTAGTCGATTATTTCCACAACAGATACGGACAGCTATTACATACTGTTCTGTTTTTAATGTTTAGGTTTTCTTTTGAGTTGTTTGTCATTCGTATTATAAGATAAGCCAAAGAACGTTGAATTGTAAGACTGTGGGCCTACGAAGACCCCTACAAAGTTCAACTAACTATTAATCTGTTATTGTTTTGGTCCTGCAGGGAACACCGGTTCCTTCAACATAGATCCCAAATAAAACCCTGATCTGTAGAACTCAAAGGGTGGCGGCCAGCTTTGGGTGGAGTGTGGTGGCCAGCTTTAGGTGGAGTGTGGCGGCCTTTAGGTGGAGTGTGGCCAGCTTTAGGTGGAGTGTGGTGGCCAGCTTTAGGTGGAGTGTGGTGGCCAGCTTTAGGTGGAGTGTGGCGGCCAGCTTTAGGTGGAGTGTGGCCATCTTTAGGTGGAGCGTGGCCAGCTTTAGGTGGAGTGTGGCCAGCTTTAGGTGGAGAGTGGTGGCCAGCTTTAGGTGGAGTGTGGCCATCTTTAGGTGGAGTGTGGTGGCCAGCTTTAGGTGGAGTGTGGTGGCCACCTTTAGGTGGAGTGTGGCCATCTTTAGGTGGAGTGTGGTGGCCAGCTTTAGGTGGAGTGTGGCCAGCTTTAGGTGGAGTGTGGCCAGCTTTAGGTGGAGTGTGGCCTGCTTTAGGTGGAGTGTGGCCAGCTTTAGGTGGAGTATGGTGGCCAGCTTTAGGTGGAGTGTGGTGGCCTGCTTTAGGTGGAGTGTGGCCAGCTTTAGGTGGAGTGTGGTGGCCAGCTTTAGGTGGAGTGTGGCCAGCTTTAGGTGGAGTGTGGCCTGCTTTAGGTGGAGTGTGGTGGCCAGCTTTAGGTGGAGTGTGGCCAGCTTTAGGTGGAGTGTGGCCAGCTTTAGGTGGAGTGTGGTGGCCAGCTTTAGGTGGAGTGTGGCCAGCTTTAGGTGGAGTGTGGCCAGCTTTAGGTGGAGTGTGGCCAGCTTTAGGTGGAGTGTGGTAGCCAGCTTTAGGTGGAGTGTGGTGGCCAGCTTTAGATGGAGTGTGGCCTCCTTTAGCTGGAGTGTAGCACTGGCATTGCTACAATCCCGAATGCATTTAATAAATTAAATGCTCTGACAAAAATAATTCATAAATATGGTATCTTTGGCTTTCGCAGGCCTGTAATAATCCTGTCCAATCATTTTATTTGGCCCGTATGAAACTATTGCCCTGCTCATTTAGCGTGACTGGAGTCTGCATAAGGGGTCTGACCTAAGCTAGGCAGACCTTTTGCTAAAGGCAGTGAGCTAGTCACTAGGTTTGAGGTAGTAGTCTGAAGGGAGGGACAGGATTCTTTTGATTGGATCCTTTCAAACTCTAGCTTCTCTCTGGCTTGCTCCAAATTGCCCACCCTACCTTTAAGTCAGTCTCTATCACCGAATGAAGTAAAGGAAAAAGTATTACAGAATCAACAAACCTGAGAACCAGACAATCAACCAACAAAGACACAAACCACAAGGCTTAAATTGAACTGAGCAGAAGTCACTTGAGAGGTAATATCTCGGGGTCAATGAGATAAAACCTTTATGAAAACATTTTGTTGCATCTTATTCTGCTCAGTGGTTGTATTTTAACCAGTAATTTTTTCACGTTCCTGTCATAGAGACTAATAATCAGACAGAAAGGGGAATCTAGACCCAAGCAGTGTAACTAGTGGACATTTTGGTGCTTACTAGTTAACTGGTGACAGGTGGGACAACACTTTTGATTGGTCAGTGTTCAAACGGTGTCCTGGAGAGTCTTAAAGGGCCAGCTGTGAATAGTAACTTGAGTTTAAGTTTTTAGTTTTCAGAGTGAGTTCTTTTGTTTTGTGTTGTATTTTTATGAAATGGCAATTAATTAAATGCTTTTCAGTAGATTAAATGTACAATGACTCAATGCACACATGAAAATCAATGTGAATTGCAACTACACCGAAATAATAAAAAGTATATTCCTATTGTAATATGAGAGAGAGAGAGGTAGAGAGAGTTAGAGAGAGGTAGAGGTAGAGGTAGAGGTAGAGGTAGAGAGAGGTAGAGGTAGAGGTAGAGGTAGAGAGAGAGAGAGAGAGAGAGAGAGAGAGAGAGAGAGAGAGAGAGAGAGAGAGAGAGAGAGAGAGAGAGAGAGAGAGAGAGAGAGAGAGAGAGAGAGCTCTGCCTGGAGTTGCCTTTATGGCAAGCCCTTTTAACATTTAATCAGTAGCGGTAATAGCAATTGTAGATATCAACAATTCCTTTTTGATTTGTTATAATTCCAAGCCAACAAATCCATAATGTAATTTTGACTAGTATATATCTACAATTAATTTCTCACTAGTCAAAATGTTCATTCTTAATATCAACAATTAATTTCTTACTAGTGGAAATTTCAATCGTAGATATCTCTAACTTAATTACAACTAGTCAACTTTTACCTCAACTACAGATATATAAAATTCAATTTTGACTTGTTATAATTTCAAGTCGACATCCATAATGTAGTTTTGACTAGTTGCAATTTTAATTAATGATATGTACAACTCAATTCTCACTGGTCAAAATATAAATTCTTGATATCAACAATTAAATTTTTACTAGTGGAAATGTCAATTGAAGATATCTACAATTCAATTCCTACTAGTGCAAATGTTAATTGTAGATATCAAGAATTGTTCTTACATTACATATATCATTAATTGGATTTTAGATATCTAAAATTGAATTCTGACTATTCCAAATTTAATTATTGATATGTCTGCTAAGAATTGTAACTAGTAAGAATGTCATTTCAGATTTCTAGAATTGCATTGCAGATATCTGAAATACAATTGTAACTAGTTAAAACTATATTCGTACTAGTAAAAATTATATTTGAGATATCTACTATTCCTTTTATAACTTGTCAGAATTTAATTTTAAATAAAAAAAAGATTTTAGACTAGTCAAAATGTAATTGTTGATATCTTCAATGACGTACATATATATCCGAAAGTAATATGGTAATAAGGAGACATATCCGAAAGTAATAGGGTAATTAAACATCGACCAATGGCTTTGCGGTATTTTAACAATATGACGCCCGCATATCCGAAATGGTTTGTTGATATGTCGGACATATCGGAAATGCAATTGTTGATATTTGAAACGGTGTAATTACATTTCTACTACTTACAATCCTTTTTCAACTTGTGGAAATTCAAATGTAGAGAGAGAGAGAGAGAGAGAGAGAGAGAGAGAGAGAGAGAGAGAGAGAGAGAGAGAGAGAGAGAGAGAGAGAGAGGGAGAGAGAGAGAGAGAGAGAGAGAGAGATTATGTAATTTGACTGTATTCATAGTTGAATTATATTCTCGTCTCCTAACCTTTCATATAGTGCCAGGTGTGTGGTAAGTAATGGCCTTGATTATCTTATCTTATCTAAACTTATCTTGGCCTGTCAAACAATTGACGTTAACTTGTCAGGTCATTACTGAAACTTTACTACTGTCTGTTTGTCTGTTTGTCAGTCCACCTGTCTGTCTGTCTGTCTGTCTGTCCCTCTGTCTGTCTACCTGTCTGTCTCCCCGGACCTTTCTGTCTACCTGTCTCCCTGTCTGTCCACCTGTCCCTCTGTCTGTCTCCCTGTATGTCCCCCTGTCCCTCTGTCTGCTTTCCTGTCTGTCTCCCTGAACCTGTCTGTCCACCTGTCCCTCTGTCTGTCTCCCTGTCTGTCCACCTGTCCCTCTGTCTGTCTCCCTGTCTGTCCACCTGTCCCCCTGTCTGTCTCCCTGTACCTGTCTGTCCACCTGTCCCCGTCTGTCCCCCTGTCTGTCTCTCTGGACCTGTGTGTGTGCAGGGTTCCAGGAGCCGCGGTCTCGGTGTTCCCCTAGCCCCCGCTATAAGGGCGTGTCCTGCATGGAGGCCTTTGAGTTCCCAGGGTACCGCTGTGGCTCCTGCCCGCCAGGAACCACCGGCAACGGGACCCACTGCAAAGACGTGGACGAGGTGGGGGCACAGTAGAGACACAGTAGACACACAGTAGAGACACCGTAGAGACACACAGTACAGACACACAGTAGACACACAGCAGAGACACCGTAGAGACACATAGTAGAGACACAGTAGAGACACAGTAGAGACACACAGTAGAGACACACAGTAGACACACGGTAGAGACACGCACAGTAGACACACAGTAGAGACACAGTAGAGACACACAGTAGAGACACACAGTAGAGACACAGTAGAGACACAGTAGAGACATGCAGTACAGACACACAGTAGACACACAGTAGAGACACAGTGGAGACACAGTAGAGACATGCAGTACAGACACACAGTAGACACACAGTAGAGACACAGTGGAGACACAGTAGAGACATGCAGTACAGACACACAGTAGACACACAGTAGAGACACAGTAGAGACACGCAGTACATACACACACAGTAGACAAACAGTAGAGACACACAGAGACACACAAGACACACACAGTAGACACACAGTAGAGACACAGTAGAGACACACAGTAGAGACACACAGTAGAGACACAATAGACAGACAGTAGAGACACAGTAGAGACACACAGTAGACACAGTAGAGACACACAGTAGACACACAGTAGACACAGTAGAGACACACACAGTAGAGACACACAGCAGACACACATTAGAGACACAGTAGAGACATACACAGCAGACACGCAGTAGAGACACACAGTAGACACACAGTAGAGACACGGTAGAGACACACTCAGTAGAGACACACACACAGTAATGGATTGATGAGGGTGTGAATAAAGTATGTGTGTAGTGTATTTGGTATGTGTGTATATAATGTATTTGATATATGATGTATAATGGTTTAATATATGTATGATATATGTTCCAGTGTGGGGTACCCCTGCTTCTCGTGTGTGTGTGTATGGTAATGTGTAGGTACACGTGTACATATATAAAGTATATAGAGTATATAAAGTATATTCTATGGTGTCCAGTGCGGGGCGTGGCCCTGCTTCTCCCCTGGCTCCTGTGTCAACACCGCAGGGGGCTTCACCTGCCGGCCCTGTCCCGCAGGCTTCTGGGGTCCCCCGCTATCCGGGTCGGGCCTGGAGTACGCCAAGAGCCACAAGCAGGTACACACACTCACACACACACACATGCACACATGCACACACACACGCATGCACGCATGCACACACACACGCGCACACGCATGCACACACATACGCATGCACGCAAGTACACACACATGCACGCACACACACACATGCACACACACACACACGCACGCACGCACACACACACACGCATGCACACACGCACACACGCACACACACGCACGCACGCACTCACAAATGCAGGCAGGCACGCACCCACACACGCACACACACGCACGCAGGCACACACACGCGCACACAGGCACGCATGCACGCACACAGGCAACAAATGAATAACTGAATAAAGTTTATTTTTAACTGCCTCCCGAGAATCCCCCATCTCTCTCCTCTGCCACTCATTCTATATGTCTCTCTCTCTCTCTCTGTCACTCTCTCTCTCTCCAGGAGTGTTCTGATATTGATGAGTGTTTGGACCTTACCGACGCCTGCGTACCAAACTCCATCTGCCGGAACACCGTGGTGAGCACCTGCTGTCTGAACGCTGTTTATATCAACCTTCAGCACCACTATCACCTAGTGGCCACAGTGAGAACTACACCACACTCTGGTGGAATAAGAATAACTTTACCAACGTGTAGGAATTCAGAATTCAGATTCAGAGAGAGTTATTGTTTCTCAACCTGTCTTCGACATGGCTCACTTTTAAAACATTACACAAATAATAGCCATTAACTTACAGCAGAGGCATACAAGTAGAGCAAAGTGTAATGTGATTAAGTGCAAAATAAAATGTATATATAATCTCTCTCTCTCTCTCTCTCTCTCCCTCCCTCTCACTCTCTTTATCTCTCTCCCTTCCTCTCACTGTCTTTACCTCTCTCCCTCCCTCTCACTCTCTTTACCTCTCTGCCTCCTCTCACTCGCTTTACCTCTCTCCCTCCCTCTCACTCTCTTTACCTCTCTCCCTCCCTCTCACTCTATTTATCTCTCTCTGTCTCACTCTCTTTACCTCTCTCCCTCCCTCTCACTCTCTTTACCTCTCTGTCTCCCTCTCACTCTCTTTATCTCTCTCCCTCCCTCTCACTCTATTTACCTCTCTTTCTGTCTCACTCTATTTACCTCTCTGCCTCCTCTCACTCTCTTTACCTCTCTCCCTCCCTCTCACTCTCTTTACCTCTCTCCCTCCCTCTCACTCTCTTTACCTCTCTCCCTACCTCTCTCCCTCCCTCTCACTCTCTTTACCTCTCTCCCTCCCGCTCACTCTCTTTACCTCTCTCCCTCCCTCTCACTCTCTTTACCTCTCTCTCTCCCTCTCACTCTCTTTCCCACTGTTCATTAAAACATCTATAACCATGTGGAAAGTGAACTAAGTGTTTCTGTACTTGAATACTGTGAGATAAATTAGCCGGTAGCCAGCGTGCGTAATCCCTCCCTAACTTCAAAAACAGTGCGACCAGCCTCTTCCGAGAACATCTCATCAGATGACGTTTTACCTTCGTTATTTTTAGATCATCTGTTAAATGCACACACTTTGTTGAGATGTGCTACCTCGGGTCTAGGAGATATAACTATTATGACAATTGATTCTTACAGCTCATTCTGTCCCGTTGTTTTTGTTTTGAAACATGGTTATTTTTTATAGTAACTCCAATGTTGAGTGTATGTCATGTAAATGAGAGAGGGGGAAGGGCAGATATATATGCACTATAAACCTATGTGAAGTGAGTGCAGTGGCTATTGCAGAGAATATCTAAAAGGAGGAAGCTAAATGTGATGACGTTTCCTGTAGCATTTCACACTTAGTCATTCAGCCCTAACCCTGTTATGGTGACAGTAATAATCAGACAGACACACAAAGGAAGTTATGGAGCAGATGAAGATGAATCCATGGACCCTCTCTGTGCTCCTCCTGCTAGCTGGTAAGCTGCTTACAACTGCTTCTTATGTTTCTTACCTGGAATGTGTCCCTACATGAACTGGATTCAGCTTGTCCTGTTGGGTCGACCTAAAGCTCTTTTTTTGTACGTCTAATGTGACCTCAATTCTACAATTAAACACAGATAAAGAAGCACACTTTAGATTCAATAAGTTTAACGTTCCATATGTTGAAATAATAACAATAATAATAATAATGTTAATGCATTACTTTCTAAGTAGGCCTTACCAAAAAAGCTTTTATAACAACATAAAAGACAAAAACGTGATCTATAAATATGAAATTAGACGTGATATATGATATGATAAATGGTATAATATGATATGCTGTAATGTGGTGTGAGATATGATATCATATGATATACTTTATGATATAATATGATATATTATGATATAAAACCCAACACAATACAATATCAACGCCACATCCTGATCTTCTCAGAGCATCTTTACGATCAACCAGTTGCTATCATTCTTATTATAACGGTGAAAAGCACCAATATGGCGGCTTGGAGAGTGCCTGACATCATGTGAGACCCTCCCATAGAACCAGGCTCCGTGTTCTGACCCCCAACTGTCTGGTTCCTCCAGGGGCGCTGGGGGCGAACCCTGTCTGGCACGTGGAGTACCCCAAACCCTTCTGCGTGGTGGAGGGCTCCACCACCACCATCCCCTGCAGCTTCACCCACCCCGTGGTCCACAAAGAGAGCGGCGTGAAACGCCGAGTGAACCGGGTGGTGTGGTGCACCGATAACAAGTTTTGCTGGGGCACCACACCCTCCGTGTACGACAGCAGCAACGTCGCGGCCGACAGCAGGTTCCTGTACCTGGGGGACCGTGTCGGGAACTGCACCTTGCAGATCATCAAGACGGAGAAACGTGACGCAGCAATGTACCGCTTCCGCTTCATGACCAACTCTGATTGGTTCGCCGGACGGAAAGGAGTCAGAATCACAGTCACTAGTAAGTGTTGTTTCTAGTACTGTCACTAGTTAGTGTTACTTCTAGTACTGCCACTAGTTAGTGTTGTTTCTAGTACTGTCACTAGTTAGTGTTGTTTCTAGTACTGCCAATAGTTAATATTGTTTCTAGTACTGTCACTAGTTAGTGTTGTTTCTAGTACTGTCACTAGTTAGTGTTGCTTCTAGTACTGTCACTAGTAAGTGTTGTTTCTAGTACAGTCACTAGTTAGTGTGGTTTCTAGTACTGTCACTAGTAAGTGTTGTTTCCAGCACAGTCACTAGTAAGTGTTGTTTATTCACTGTCACTAGTAAGCGTTACTTCTAGTAATGAACACACATTCCCAAGCGAGCTCTGTCCAATATCTCATTTAGAGATCTCATTCTACCTCACTAGGTCTCATTCTTCTCTAACGGTCAGGGTAAGAGCCCTTACCTCCCTGGGATTCCTTTGTAGTATTTCTATTTCGTGCACAATCCAGTATTGAGTTTCATCCTTATGGTAAAGATGGGGTCTGTTTCTTATTTCTTGTCTTAGCTTGTTTTTTGGGTAGGTCTACTTTAGCAAGGGTAGTTAAGCGCAGGAAAACCCAGAAATGTCTTTAATCCAAGTACTTTGGAGACTGGATGTATTTATTTCAATAACAAATCAAATCAAAAAGAGATTACCTTACAGAAGTTTTCATACTCTTACATAAAGAAGAAAAAATTAAAACAAATCAGACGATCAACTTCAGCGAAAGGGAGAGTTGAGTCCTTTGTTCTCCGTCCTCGTTCTTGATCTTGACTTTCCCGCTACATCACACCTCCGTACATTCACTTAACCTCCCATCTTCCTCTTTACATTCACTTAACTTCCCATCTTACTCTTTACATTCACTTAACTTCCCATCTTACTCTTTACATTCACTTAACTTCCCATCTTACTCCGTATATTCACTTAACTTCCCATCTTACTCCGTACAATGACTTAACTTCCCATCTTACTCTTTACAGTCACTTAACTTCCCATCTTACTCTTTACATTCACTTAACTGCACATCTTACTCTTTACATTCACTTAACTTCCCATCTTACTCTTTACATTCACTTAACTTCCCATCTTACTCCATACATTCACTTAATTTCCCATCTTACTCTTTACATTCACTTAACTTCCCATCTTACTCCATACATTCACTTAACTTCCCATTGTACTCTTTACATTCACTTAACTTCCCATCTTACTCTTTACATTCACTTAACTTCCCATCTTACTCTTTTCATTCACTTAACTTCCCATCTTACTCCGTATATTCACTTAACTTCCCATCTTACTCCATACAATGACTTAACTTCCCATCTTACTCTTTACAGTCACTTAACTTCCCATCTTACTCTTTACATTCACTTAACTTCACATCTTACTCTTTACATTCACTTAACTTCCCATCTTACTCTTTACATTCACTTAACTTCCCATCTTACTCCATACATTCACTTAATTTCCCATCTTACTCTTTACATTCACTTAACTTCCCATCTTACTCCATACATTCACTTAACTTCCCATTGTACTCTTTACATTCACTTAACTTCCCAACGTACTCTTTTCATTCACTTAACTTCTCATCTTACTCTTTACATTCACTTAACTTCCCATCTTACTCTTTACATTCACTTAACTTCCCATCGTACTATTTACATTCACTTAACTTCCCATCGTACTCTTTACATTCACTTAACTTCCCATTGTACTCTTTACATTCACTTAACTTCCCATCTTACTTCATACATTATCTTAACTTCCCATCGTACTCTTTACATTCACTTAACTTCCCATAGTACGTGATATTTTGCTGTACTGTATCCCCCTCTTCTATAGGGAAGATAAACTGGAGTGTTTTCAGTTTAATCATTCAGTTTAGTACAGTGGTCAGCAAGTTAGTTGGTTAGACTAGTTAAAAGTTGCCACCCTGGGTGGGCCCCACTTGCTGTGAGTTACTAGAAGTTGGAAAGCCCCCAGCGGCAGGTGCACTCCTCAATGATGTCATCGTTTGTTACCGCTTCATATTGAATACATTTAAACAATACAAAGTGCTTTTTGGATGACACAATTCATTCATGTAAAAAGAAAAAATAAGAGCTTATAATGTTTTCGGAAAATCTATTAAATATTCATAGAAAGTGTAAATATATTCTTTCTTTGTCATGAGATAATGTAGTATGAAATGAAAAATAGTAAAGTTACATTTTGGCCTGAGAGTAACAGCATAGGGGACATTGATAAAATAATTACATGAGTATATCGTACAAAACTTTGTTCGTAGGCACATTTTTAAAACCCCTATTCTTGCTGATTAGTTTTTAAGGGCTCCCATAAAATCTCTACCCCCTCCATTTCTGAACTCTGTTTCACCCCCCGTACTTTTTTCTCCTTCACTCAGGTGCAGGTTTTTCCTGTGTCAGCAGTTTTACTTCTAGCCCCTCCCTCTTTGGCTCTACTGGTGAGGCACGTGTTCCCATTGGAAGTACCCGGGGGCTCATACTCTCCTCTTCCTCTGGGGAATATTTTCCTGCTCTTTGGTAGCACCAAGTGTCAGGTCTAGGCATCACAAGATGTGTAGTGGTCTACTCTTGCGCGCCCTCTTGGCGGCCCTTTCACCTACATGTTCAGCCTCAGCCTTCACAGACATGCTACTAGTACCCACAAGTGCAGCTTCATTGTCAACAGGGTTAGGGTGTTCACTCAGATCAACCACAGGTATGCTAGGGCGTACAACAGCAGGCAACCTTGAGCAAGATGCCCTAACCCACCTGCTCCTTAAGGATATGTATCTGGATGGCCTGTAAGACGCTTTGGATAAAAAGGGACTGATTCCTTGTATCTGCAAACTTACTTGGTAAATAGTCAATTATAAGCGATGACCACTTCAACTTCAGGGGAAATGCTGTCAAGATGTTCAGTTGGTAAAATAATGTCCGTCTCACTGTGTCTTCAACAGATGGAGAGGATTTGAAGGTCCGAAGCTCCATCACTGAGAATGTGGTGAAAGAGGGCGGTCAAGTAACACTCACATGTACTTCAGCCTGCTCTTTCCACCAATTGGACGTCTGCTGGTACAGAAATGGCCAAGCCCTATCAGAGACAGACCCCGCCCTCCACCTCAGCGATCTGACCAATCATGACACAGGGAATTACACCTGCTCTCTGGACTCCAGTGGGCAGAAAACGTCTGCGCCTTGGATTCTAGTCGTGTTGGAAGATGAAGGTGAGCCCCTCTGTATTCACTAATGCACATGATGGTGGTCCCTAATCTAATCTAATATAGTCTATTATAGTCTAACATTATCTAATCAAAAAAGTATATTATAGTCTAACATTATCAAATCTAATATAGTCTATTATAGTCTAACATTATCTAATCTAATATGTTCTGTCTCTAGTAAAATGTACTTCTAGTACTGAACTGACACATTATAACAAGATACTAGGAATAGACTAAACTTGGTACCCATTACGGAGGGATTAGTAGCTACCTGTAGGCAACCTTGAGCAAGATAACCTATGGACTGAGATGGAGTGAGATATATGGATATGGAGTGAGATATTATATACTCTATTATGCTGTATGATATCAAATACGATTTAATGTGATATAACACAATACAATATCACTGCCACACCCTGATCTTCTCAGACCATCTTTATGATCAACCAGTTGCTATCATTCTTATTATAACGGTGAAAAGCACCAAGATGGCGGCTTGAAGAGTGCATGACATCATGTGAGACCCTCCCATAGAACCGGGCTCCGTGTTCTGACCCCCAACTGTCTGGTTCCTCCAGGGGTGCTGGGGGCGGACCCTGACTGGCACGTGGAGTACCCTGAACCCTTCTGCGTGGTGGAGGGCTCCACCACCACCATCCCCTGCAGCTTCACCCACCCCGTGGTCCCCAAAGAGACCGTGGTGAAGACAGTGAACCGGGTGGTGTGGTGCACCGATAACAAGTTCTGCTTGGACACCAGGTCCTACGTGTATGACAGCTGGAGCGTCGCGGCCGACAGCAGGTTCGTGTACCTGGGGGACTGTGTCGGGAACTGCACCTTGCAGATCAACAAGATGGAGAAACGTGACGCAGCGTCGTACCACTTCCGCTTCGAGGCCAACGCTGGCTGGTACGCCGGACCACCAGGAGTCAGAATCAACGTCACTAGTAAGTGGTACTTCTAGTACTGTCACTTGTTAGTGTTACTTCTAGTGCTGTCACTAGTTAGTGCTGTTTCTAGTACTGTCACTAGTAAGTGGTACTTCTAGTACTGTCACTAGTTAGTGTTACTTCTAGTGCTGTCACTAGTTAGTGTTGTTTCTAGTACTGTCACTAGTTACTGCTGTTTCTAGTACTGTCACTAGTTAGTAATACTTCTAGTACTGTCACTAAATAGATTTGTTTCTAGTACTGTCACTAGTTAGTGCTGTTTCTAGTACTGTCACTAGTTGGTGTTACTTCTAATATTATCTTTAGTAAGTGTTACTTCTAGTACTGTCACTAGTAAGTGTTACGTCTAGTACTGAACTGAGACATTTTCATTAAAAACGGGATAATAGGAAGAGACTAAACTTGGTACCCATTGGGGAGGGATTAGTAGCTACCTGTAGGCAACCTTGAGCAAGATGCCCTAACACACCAACTCCTTAATGATATGTATCTGGATGTCCTGTAAGATGCTTTGGATAAAAGGGACTCAATCAGAAAGAGCTTTATCAGAAAGAGCCAGGTAAGTTGGCACATACAACAGATTTTAGGATTCCTTGTATCTGCAAACTTACTTGGTAAATAGTAAATTATAAGTGATGACCACTTCAACTTCAGGGGAAATGCTGTGAAGCTGTCCAGTTGGTAAAAGAATGTCAGTCTCACTGTGTCTTCAACAGATGGAGAGGATTTGAAGGTCCGAAGCTCCATCACTGAGAATGTGGTGAAAGAGGGCGGTCAAGTAACACTCACATGTACTTCAGCCTGCTCTTTCCACCAATTGGACGTCTGCTGGTACAGAAATGGCCAAGCCCTATCAGAGACAGACCCCGCCCTCCACCTCAGCGATCTGACCAATCATGACACAGGGAATTACACCTGCTCTCTGGACTCCAGTGGGCAGAAAACGTCTGCGCCTTGGATTCTAGTCGTGTTGGAAGATGAAGGTGAGCCCCTCTGTATTCACTAATGCACATGATGGTGGTCCCTAATCTAATCTAATATAGTCTATTATAGTCTAACATTATCTAATCAAAAAAGTATATTATAGTCTAACATTATCAAATCTAATATAGTCTATTATAGTCTAACATTATCTAATCTAATATGTTCTGTCTCTAGTAAAATGTACTTCTAGTACTGAACTGACACATTATAACAAGATACTAGGAATAGACTAAACTTGGTACCCATTACGGAGGGATTAGTAGCTACCTGTAGGCAACCTTGAGCAAGATAACCTATGGACTGAGATGGGGTGAGATATATGGATATGGAGTGAGATATTATATACTCTATTATGCTGTATGATATCAAATACGATTTAATGTGATATAACACAATACAATATCACTGCCACACCCTGATCTTCTCAGACCATCTTTATGATCAACCAGTTGCTATCATTCTTATTATAACGGTGAAAAGCACCAAGATGGCGGCTTGAAGAGTGCATGACATCATGTGAGACCCTCCCATAGAACCGGGCTCCGTGTTCTGACCCCCAACTGTCTGGTTCCTCCAGGGGTGCTGGGGGCGGACCCTGACTGGCACGTGGAGTACCCTGAACCCTTCTGCGTGGTGGAGGGCTCCACCACCACCATCCCCTGCAGCTTCACCCACCCCGTGGTCCCCAAAGAGACCGTGGTGAAGACAGTGAACCGGGTGGTGTGGTGCACCGATAACAAGTTCTGCTTGGACACCAGGTCCTACGTGTATGACAGCTGGAGCGTCGCGGCCGACAGCAGGTTCCTGTACCTGGGGGACCGTGTCGGGAACTGCACCTTGCAGATCAACAAGACGGAGAAACGTGACGCAGCGTCGTACCACTTCCGCTTTGAGGCCAACGCTGGCTGGTACGCCGGACCACCAGGAGTCAGAATCAACGTCACTAGTAAGTGGTACTTCTAGTACTGTCACTTGTTAGTGTTACTTCTAGTGCTGTCACTAGTTAGTGCTGTTTCTAGTACTGTCACTAGTAAGTGGTACTTCTAGTACTGTCACTAGTTAGTGTTACTTCTAGTGCTGTCACTAGTTAGTGTTGTTTCTAGTACTGTCACTAGTTACTGCTGTTTGTAGTACTGTCACTAGTTAGTAATACTTCTAGTACTGTCACTAAATAGATTTGTTTCTAGTACTGTCACTAGTTAGTGCTGTTTCTAGTACTGTCACTAGTTGGTGTTACTTCTAATATTATCTTTAGTAAGTGTTACTTCTAGTACTGTCACTAGTAAGTGTTACTTCTAGTACTGAACTGAGACATTTTCATTAAAAACGGGATAATAGGAAGAGACTAAACTTGGTACCCATTGGGGAGGGATTAGTAGCTACCTGTAGGCAACCTTGAGCAAGATGCCCTAACACACCAACTCCTTAATGATATGTATCTGGATGTCCTGTAAGATGCTTTGGATAAAAGGGACTCAATCAGAAAGAGCTTTATCAGAAAGAGCCAGGTAAGTTGGCACATACAACAGATTTTAGGATTCCTTGTATCTGCAAACTTACTTGGTAAATAGTAAATTATAAGTGATGACCACTTCAACTTCAGGGGAAATGCTGTGAAGCTGTCCAGTTGGTAAAAGAATGTCAGTCTCACTGTGTCTTCAACAGATGGAGAGGATGTGAAGGTCCGAAGCTCTATCACTGAGAATGTTGTGAAAGAGGGCGGTCAAGTCACACTCACCTGTACTTCAAACTGCTCTTTCCACCAATTGGACGTCCGCTGGTACAGAAATGGCCAAGCCCTATCAGAGACATACCCCGCCCTCCACCTCAGCAATCTGACCAATAACGACACAGCGTATTACACCTGCTCTCTGGACTCCAGTGGGCAGAAAACGTCTGCGCCTTGGATTCTAGTCGTGTTGGAAGATGAAGGTGAGCCCCTCTGTATTCACTAATGCACATGATGGTGGTCCCTAATCTAATCTAATATAGTCTATTATAGTCTAACATTATTTAATATAGTATATTATATTCTAACATATTCTAATCTAATATAGTCTATTATAGTCTAACATTATCTAATCTAATATAGTCTATCATAATCTAATCTAATATAGTCTATCATAATCGAATCTAATATAGTCCATCATAATCTAATCTAATATAGTCTATTATAGTCTAACATGTTGAATGCTTCATCCATGGGTAAATCCCACTCATTTTGTTTTACAGGAATCCACAGTTCTGTCCACCTGAACGTTGCCATGGTGAAGGGCATGTTGTTGGCTGTTTTATTTCTCCTCCTGACTGGGTTTGTCTTCGCTGAATGGTACTCAAACAAAAACAATAAAATCTAAAAAGATTGTTTGTCTACACAAGACATTGAAGATGATTAAATAAAACACATCTTTTCCCAATTTAAATTTAAATTAATAACCTATGTTTTTCATGTAAATCAATGTCTATTAAAAGGCAATTTATCTTAGAATAATTTTTTGTCATATTTGTTGAATTGCATTTCCATGTCTGTTGAGTGTGTGTGGTGGTGGCTGGTTTAAGCAGCCTCACCTGGCCTGAGTCAGACTGATTAGACTCTGGGGCTGGGTGAGGCTGCACACCTGTTGTGCATTGGCTGATCAATGCACACAGGTTAAACCAGCCATCAGCACACAATCTCAGGGAGATCTCCTAGATGGCAGCATGGATCACCATCTTCATGTAGCATTGACTTCAACCTCTGCAATAAACCGGTTTCTAACATCATCACCCTGTGTCCTGTGTCTTGAGGAGCCCAGTAAAAGACACCTAGGAAGAGTGTGACCTCCTTTAGGTGGAGCGTGGCGCCCGCCTTTAGGTGGAGCGTGGCGCCCGCCTTTAGGTGGAGCGTGGCGCCCGCCTTTAGGTGGAGTGTGGCGCCCTCCTTCAGGTGGAGCGTGGCCTCCTTTAGGTGGAGCGTGGCGCCTCCTTTAGGTGGAGCGTGGCGCCCACCTTTAGGTGGAGCGTGGCACCCACCTTTAGGTGGAGCGTGGCGCCCGCCTTCAGGTGGAACGTGGCGCCTCCTTTAGGTGGAGCGTGGCCTCCTTTAGGTTGAGCGTGGCCTCCTTTAGGTCGAGCGTGGCGCCCGCCTTCAGGTGGAGCGTGGCCTCCTTTAGGTGGAGCGAGGCGCCTCCTTTAGGTGGAGCGTGGCGCCCGCCTTCAGGTGGAGCGTGGCGCCCGCCTTCAGGTGGAGCGTGGCCTCCTTTAGGTGGAGCGTGGCCTCCTTTAGGTGGAGCGTGGCGCCTCCTTTAGGTGGAGCGTGGCGCCTCCTTTAGGTGGAGCGTGGCGCCCGCCTTCAGGTGGAGCGTGGCCTCCTTTAGGTGGAGCGTGGCCTCCTTTAGGTGGAGCGTGGTGCCCGCCTTCAGGTGGAGCGTGGCCTCCTTTAGGTGGAGCGTGGCACCTCCTTTAGGTGGAGCGTGGCGCCCGCCTTCAGGTGGAGTTTGGCGCCCGCCTTTAGGTGGAGCGTGGCCTCCTTTAGGTGGAGCGTGGCGCCTCCTTTAGGTGGAGCGTGGCGGCCGCCTTCAGGTGGAGCGTGGCGCCTCCTTTAGGTGGAGCGTGGCGCCCGCCTTTAGGTGGAGCGTGGCGCCCGCCTTTAGGTGGAGCGTGGTCGTCTTTAGGTGGAGCGTGGCCTCCTTTAGGTGGAGGGTGGTGCCCGCCTTCAGGTGGAGCGTGACCTCCTTTAGGTGGAGCGTGACCTCCTTTAGGTGGAGCGTGGCCGCCTTCAGGTGGAGCGTGGCGGCCGCCTTTAGGTGGAGCGTGGCGCCCGCCTTTAGGTGGAGCATGGCCTCCTTTAGGTGGAGCATGGCCTCCTTTAGGTGGAGCGTGGCGGCCGCCTTTAGGTGGAGCGTGGCCTCCTTTAGGTGGAGCGTGGCGCCGGCCTTTAGGTGGAGCGTGGCGTCCTTTAGGTGGAGCGTGGCGCCGGCCTTTAGGTGGAGCGTGGCCTCCTTTAGGTGGAGCGTGGCCTCCTTTAGGTGGAGCGTGGCCTCCTTTAGGTGGAGCGTGGCCGCCTTCAGGTGGAGCGTGGCGCCCGCCTTCAGGTGGAGCGTGGCGGCCGCCTTTAGGTGGAGCGTGGCGCCCGCCTTTAGGTGGAGCATGGCCTCCTTTAGGTGGAGCATGGCCTCCTTTAGGTGGAGCGTGGCGGCGGCCTTTAGGTGGAGCGTGGCCTCCTTTAGGTGGAGCGTGGCGCCCGCCTTTAGGTGGAGCGTGGCGCCCGCCTTTAGGTGGAGCGTGGCGCCCGCCTTTAGGTGGAGTGTGGCCTCCTTTAGGTGGAGCGTGGTCGTCTTTAGGTGGAGCGTGGCCTCCTTTAGGTGGAGCGTGGTGCCCGCCTTCAGGTGGAGCGTGGCCTCCTTTAGGTGGAGCGTGGCACCTCCTTTAGGTGGAGCGTGGCGCCCGCCTTCAGGTTGAGTTTGGCGTCCGCCTTTAGGTGGAGCGTGGCCTCCTTTAGGTGGAGCGTGGCGCCTCCTTTAGGTGGAGCGTGGCGGCCGCCTTCAGGTGGAGCGTGGCGCCTCCTTTAGGTGGAGCGTGGCGCCCGCCTTTAGGTGGAGCGTGGCGCCCGCCTTTAGGTGGAGCGTGGTCGTCTTTAGGTGGAGCGTGGCCTCCTTTAGGTGGAGGGTGGTGCCCGCCTTCAGGTGGAGCGTGACCTCCTTTAGGTGGAGCGTGACCTCCTTTAGGTGGAGCGTGGCCGTCTTCAGGTGGAGCGTGGCGGCCGCCTTTAGGTGGAGCGTGGCCTCCTTTAGGTGGAGCATGGCCTCCTTTAGGTGGAGCGTGACCTCCTTTAGGTGGAGCGTGGCCGTCTTCAGGTGGAGCGTGGCGCCCGCCTTTAGGTGGAGCATAGCCTCCTTTAGGTGGAGCATGGCCTCCTTTAGGTGGAGCGTGGTGGCGTCCTTTAGGTGGAGCGTGGCCTCCTTTAGGTGGAGCGTGACCTCCTTTAGGTGGAGCGTGACCTCCTTTAGGTGGAGCGTGGCCGTCTTCAGGTGGAGCGTGGCGCCCGCCTTTAGGTGGAGCATAGCCTCCTTTAGGTGGAGCATGGCCTCCTTTAGGTGGAGCGTGGTGGCGTCCTTTAGGTGGAGCGTGGCCTCCTTTAGGTGGAGCGTGGCCTCCTTTAGGTGGAGCGTGGCGCCTCCTTTAGGTGGAGCGTGGCGCCCGCCTTTAGGTGGAGCGTGGCGCCCGCCTTTAGGTGGAGCGTGGTCGTCTTTAGGTGGAGCGTGGCCTCCTTTAGGTGGAGCGTGGCCGCCTTTAGGTGGAGCGATGCCTCCTTTAGGTGGAGCGTGGCGCCCGCCTTCAGGTGGAGTTTGGCGCCCGCCTTTAGGTGGAGCGTGGCCTCCTTTAGGTGGAGCGTGGCGCCTCCTTTAGGTGGAGCGTGGCGGCCGCCTTCAGGTGGAGCGTGGCGCCTCCTTTAGGTGGAGCGTGGCCTCCTTTAGGTGGAGCGTGGCGCCCGCCTTTAGGTGGAGCATGGCCTCCTTTAGGTGGAGCGTGGCCTCCTTTATGTGGAGCGTGGCGCCGGCCTTTAGGTGGAGCGTGGCGTCCTTTAGGTGGAGCGTGGCCTCCTTTATGTGGAGCGTGGCGCCGGCCTTTAGGTGGAGCGTGGCCTCCTTTAGGTGGAGCGTGGCCTCCTTTAGGTGGAGCGTGGCCGCCTTCAGGTGGAGCGTGGCGCCCGCCTTCAGGTGGAGCGTGGCGGCCGCCTTTAGGTGGAGCATGGCCGCCTTTAGGTGGAGCATGGCCTCCTTTAGGTGGAGCATGGCCTCCTTTAGGTGGAGCGTGGCGGCCGCCTTTAGGTGGAGCGTGGCCTCCTTTAGGTGGAGCGTGGCGCCCGCCTTTAGGTGGAGCGTGGCGCCCGCCTTTAGGTGGAGCGTGGCGCCCGCCTTTAGGTGGAGCGTGGTCGTCTTTAGGTGGAGCGTGGCCTCCTTTAGGTGGAGCGTGGTGCCCGCCTTCAGGTGGAGCGTGGCCTCCTTTAGGTGGAGCGTGGCACCTCCTTTAGGTGGAGCGTGGCGCCCGCCTTCAGGTGGAGTTTGGCGCCCGCCTTTAGGTGGAGTGTGCCCTCCTTTAGGTGGAGCGTGGCGGCCGCCTTCAGGTGGAGCGTGGCGCCTCCTTTAGGTGGAGCGTGGCGCCCGCCTTCAGGTGGAGTTTGGCGCCCGCCTTTAGGTGGAGCGTGGCCTCCTTTAGGTGGAGCATGGCCTCCTTTAGGTGGAGCGTGGCGGCCGCCTTTAGGTGGAGCGTGGCGCCGGCCTTTAGGTGGAGCGTGGCGTCCTTTAGGTGGAGCGTGGCCTCCTTTAGGTGGAGCGTGGCCTCCTTTAGGTGGAGCGTGGCCTCCTTTAGGTGGAGCGTGGCCGCCTTCAGGTGGAGCGTGGCGCCTGCCTTCAGGTGGAGCGTGGCGGCCGCCTTTAGGTGGAGCGTGGCGCCCGCCTTTAGGTGGAGCATGGCCTCCTTTAGGTGGAGCATGGCCTCCTTTAGGTGGAGCGTGGCGGCCGCCTTTAGGTGGAGCGTGGCCTCCTTTAGGTGGAGCGTGGCGCCGGCCTTTAGGTGGAGCGTGGCGTCCTTTAGGTGGAGCGTGGCGTCCTTTAGGTGGAGCGTGGCCTCCTTTAGGTGGAGCGTGGCCTCCACTAGGTGGAGCGTGGCCTCCTTTAGGTGAAGCGTTGCCTCCTTTAGGTGGAGCGTGGCCTCCTTTAGGTGGAGCGTGGCCTCCTTTAGGTGGAGCGTGGCCTCCTTTAGGTGAAGCGTGGCCTCCTTTAGGTGGAGGGTGGCCTATTTTAGGTGGAGCGTGGCCTCCTTTAGGTGGAGCGTGGCCTCCTTTAGGTGGAGCGTGGCGCCTCCTTTAGGTGGAGCGTGGCGGCCGCCTTCAGGTGGAGCGTGGCGCCCGCCTTTAGGTGGAGCGTGGCCTCCTTTAGGTGGAGCGTGGCCTCCTTTAGGTGGAGCGTGGCGCTGGCATTGCTACAATCCCGAATGCATTCAATAAATCAAATGCTCTGACACAAATAATGACTAAATACGGTATCTTTGGCTTTCGCAGGTCTGTAATTCAGCCTGAATGAAATGATTGGATGGCTTACCTGTCTGTCTACCTACTTACCTGTCTACCTGCGTGCACTCTGCCCTGCTCATTTAGCGTGACTGGAGTCTGCATAAGGGGTCTGACCTAAGCTAGGCAGACCTTTTGCTAAAGGCAGTGAGCTAGTCACTAGGTTTGAGGTAGTAGTCTGAAGGGAGGGATGGGATTTTTTGATTGGATCCTTTCAAAATCTAGCTTCTCTCTGGCTTGTTGCTCCAAATTGCCCACCCTACCATTAAGTCAGTTTCTATCACTGAATGAAGTAACACAAAAATGATTGAAGAATCAACAAACCAGTGAACCAGAAAATCAACCAACAAAGACACAAACCACAATGCTTAAATTGAACTGAGCAGAAGTCACTTGTAATCCTCATCACCTGAAGTCCCGCCCCTCTAATCAACATAGCATCTAATCTAAAATAGTATATTATAGTGTAACATAATCTAATACAGTCTAACAATATCTAATCTAATAGTTCATTATAATCTAACAATCAAATTTTATAAAGTCTATTAAAGTCTAACATTATCTAACCTAATATAGTCTATTATAGTCTAACATAATCAAATCTAATATAGTCTATTATAGTTTAACAATCTAATCTAATATAGTGTATTATAGTCTAACATTATCTAATCTAATAGTCCATTATAATCGATTAACCAAATTTGTGATTGTGATCGTTCTCCGCATGGCGGAAAGACCTTTGTGTGACGTCCTGCCAGGGAAATAAAAACTCTTTGCTTATTCCAGCGTGTTTCTGTTCCTAAGGAACCATTTAGTAGCACAGATCTCGCCACAGTGATGTAATGTCATCTCATTGCATCATCCATGCTGTGGGCCTAGTCTGACTAATCTCACTGATGGCAGACCAGCTTGAATCAGGGTAGATGGGGCGTTTCACTTTATTTTGCTTCGCTTTTGTGCCCCGTGAGAAAATAAAGACAAAATACATAAATATAATTGATTATATGTTTAAATTGTTTTTAAAATGAATCAATTGTTGAATGCCCTTGCCAAAATAAAAAGTACATTACATAGATGTTCAATCCATCCATGTTTAATCAATACATTTTCCTTGTGAGGCTATTTTGCTAAATATTTATCAGTTTATACGTTTTTCCAATTTTGTACTAATGTAAATGTATTTCTTCTATACCTTATTTAGACCACATGATATTCAAGCTAACACCTGTACCTCGTTGGACCACATATTTGTAGCGCTAACACCTGTCCTGAATAGCTTCTTCTTCTACACATAGAGGTGACCTCTATCTGGCTACCTGGACAGGTAACCTCTATCTGGTCACCTGTCCAGGTGACCTCTATCTGGTCACCTGGACAGGTGACCTCTATCTGGTCACCTGTCCAGGTGACCTCTATCTGGTTACCTGTACAGGTGACCTCTATCTGGTCACCTGGACAGGTGACCTCTATCTGGTCACCTGTCCAGGTGACCTCTATCTGGTCCCCTCTCCAGGTGACATCTATCTGGTCCCCTGTCCAGGTGACCTCTATCTGGTTACCTGTCCAGGTGACCTCTATCTGGTCACCTGTACAGTTGACCTCTATCTGGTTACCTGTACAGGTGACATGCACATGATCAATAGTACATTTGATTGTAGCCCTGACCGGGTTGCACATGTTCTGAGTATCGGTTCTGGTCACCAGGGTAACACGTGTAACCGCTCCTCTCCGTGTAAAACGGTTCCGGGTCCAAATAGGCCTGGTTCTGCTCGCCATGGAAACCGTCCTGGTCCTCGTTGAGATTCGGACCTGGGTCCATCTGGTCCGGTTCTGGTTTGATCAGAACTTTAGAGCTCTTGATCCGGGACCTCAGAGCAACGGCCTTGTACAGATATACAGCCAGAATGAACTGTAGAACCTGAGAGAGAGAGAGAGAGAGAGAGAGAGAGAGAGAGAGAGAGAGAGAGAGAGAGAGAGAGAGAGAGAGAGAGAGAGAGAGAGAGAGAGTAAGAGAGAGAGAGAGAGAGAGAGAGAGAGAGAGAGAGAGGGAGAGAGAGAGAGAGTTGTTAGATACATTTTATTTTGCACTTAATCACATTACACTTTGCTCTACTTGTATGCCTCTGCTGTAAGTTAGAGTGTGAGTGAGTGAGTGAGTGAGTGAGAGAGAGTGTGATATGCTTGTTACCTGAAGGATAATGATGCTGGCGTCCATGGCAACGATGGTGAGAGCATTTTCCGCTAGCCAATCAGTGATCTTCTCTTTACAACCCTGCAAAGTCAAACACTAGGTTAACCATAACATACCATGAACACGCAACACACTATAACACGTACATATCTCTGTATAAAACGACATTCTGTCACATATAATGCTGTGTTTGTCAATGGAACTACTGATACGAGTTGTTTCCTCTTCTAATATACTTATGTACTTACGTGACGTTTGAACATGTATCATGCCAAATGCACTTCATCAGATATGATGATGTGTTTGTCATTGTACCTCCTGATATGAGTTGTTTCCTATTGGAGCACCAAAGAGGGGGTGCTCCTCTCCAGCTACACGCGGACAGGAAGTGTTGAAGCAAGCGCAGGGAAGTACGTCCTGATTGGTCAGATTCTGGATGATGTAAAGGTTCATCTTCCAATCGTCTGGGCCCGTCCTGCCACAGCACTTCTCCTGTAAACAGATCACAACATCACCATGGTTACCACAGCACACTCTCCTAAGAGCTATGGCATATCTCTCATTGTTACCAAAACGTTTCCCTTAAGACCTTCTACAAGTTGCCCAGAGTTACCACGATACCTGTGAGTTACCATGGTGATCCAGTATTGTCCTTAGAAACGATGGCCCCACTTTACATAAGACCACAAAAGCTGAGATTTCAATCCATTCATCATCTCAACGGTTCCTACAGCATTCTCCTGGGGTCCATCCTAAATCACCACACACACCACATCTCCCTTTTAAATCCAACCATCACCAAGGTTACCCATTTGACACCATGGTTATCCCATCTGCGTTTTCAATCCATCCATCACCACGGCAACACATCCGCCACCATCTCCTTTATTAATACGTCCCACCGTCGACCTGCTCCCCCCCCACAGCATCGCCGTGACCGCAGTCTCCCGTTGGACACCTCCATGGCCGCTCACGTAGCGCTGCAGCTTGTCCAGCAGTCAGTGGGAGGCGGTCAAACCCCTGCTGTCTGCGTAGCTGATGAGCATCCGGTCCACGGCCTCGTCCAGAGCCCTCTCAATCTGCCACACACAACATCATGCCCCCAGCACCGTGCTTAGCCTGCCATCATAACAATGGCACGTGTCACGTGTCACATGTCAGGTGTCACATGTCAGGTGTCACATGTCACGTGTCACGTGTCACATGTCACATGGCACATGTCACGTGTCACATGTCACATGGCACATGTCAGGTGTCACATGTCACATGTCACGTGTCACGTGTCACATGTCAGGTCGTATCACATTATGATGTGGAACATGCACTTGTGCAATCTCAGCAAAAGAGGCCCACCTAAAAAGAGAAACATCCAGACACACACACCACGATAAAATAAAACAGTATCACATTTCCTATCAGAAACAGTAACGCATGAGGGGGAAATAAACCCTGAACTCGTATCTAAATAGATTGGAAATACCTTTTTTTGACTTAGCAGCAAGACCAGGCTGATAAACAGCTGGCCAAGGACAAGAACGATGAGGAACGCCATGTACTGTCAGAGACACAAGGATACAAACCAATTAAAACTACAGACACAATTAAGGTAGGCTACGCTAAGCTATTCTGTGCTATGCTAAAATAGGTAAGGCTAGGTTATGCTAGGCTAAGATATGCTAGGGTAAGATAGGCTAAAATAGGCTAGGTTGGTCATGGCTCGGCTTGGGAAAGCTAAAATAACCTCTGCTAGGCTATGCTAAAATAGGCTAAGCTAGGCGAGGCTAAAACAGGCTAGGCTGGTCTAGGTTATGCTAGGCTATTCTAACTTTAGCTAACCCAAGCTAGGCTAGGCTTAACTGAAAGTGTCCCCACCAGCAGCAACATGAGTCTAGCTTCACAGTGAGCAGCG